>WMED01002549.1:0-24006 GCA_019650415.1 Pipa parva
CAGCTGGGAGAGCCAGTTTGGGTTGTTGACAGCTGGGAGAGCCAGTTTGGGTTGTTGGCATCTCGGAGAGCCAGTTTGGGTTGTTGGCAGCTGGGAGAGCCAGTTTGGGTTGTTGGCAGCTGGGAGAGCCAGTTTGGGTTGTTGGCAGCTGGGAGCTGCAATCTGGAATTGTGAAGAGTCTTTTTAAGAAAACAAGGATCTCAGGAAAGTTTATACCCCAGGAAAATGGTTGTGCTAAAAACCCAAAGAGGTAACCCAGGAAAAGGGAAGGTTTTCTTTGTTAACTCACCAGAACTGTGTATGTTGCAGTGTAAACAACCAGGGGGATATTGTGTGGCTGAATTATTTTGTGCCAATGGACTTCAGTGCCAGATGTATTTAAATGGACTTTATTTTGCCAAGAATGTCTGTGTATTTAGTTAATAGTGTGAATTCACAAGGAAAATCAAAGTTTTTGTATGCTGTGCACTAAAGCTGTTGCCAGAATCTGAGTAATCCTCCACAATAGCTAGATAACCTTTAATAACAATATATTAATGCAATCTTATTCCTAAAGATTTAACTATACATGCATATACTGTGATTGTATAATACCTTTCGTAATGTGTTTCATTTTGCTGTACTGTCCTATTATTGTCCTATGTTTTTTTCTCTGTCTGGCTACAAAGTGAGTGCTGTTGCACAGCAAGTTCTGTGGAATTGCCTGATTGAAGACCCATCCACAGTTCTTAGACATTTCCTGGAGAAACTCACCATTAGTAACAGACAGGTAACGTTATACAGAACACTGCTGCATTCTTTTATGATGTGGTTATTATAATAAGTTTATTGGGAGGATGTCTCAAAAGAACACCTATAAATACAAATCTGCAAAATGTGTTTTTAATTGTCATTTTGCACTATGTGTCTCAAATCTCAAAACGTTTCAGATGCACTAAATAAAAATCCAAAATGTAATTTATCTCCTAAATCCCTGAGACATCTGCCAGATAAATGAGAGAACTAGGTAGAGCATTCTAGAAAGTTACATTATAATATACAGTCAATGTGTTGCAGGACGAGCTTATCTATATGCTGAGGAAGCTGCTTCTCAATATTGGAGACTTCCCTGCTCAAACTTCACATATCCTTTTTAACTACTTGGTGAGTACAAACCACAGTGATATAAATCTTGTATATACCATTTGTATTAGATGTATAAAACTAGTCTCACTAAGGGGGTAATTCAGCAATGTGCGAAGTGAGCTCCGGATCCTTTGCATCATTTCACAAATGCTGTTATGCGCTCACTGATGTCCTGCACGCAGACATCAGCGAGCGCAAAACAGCATGTGCAAAGTGATGCAAAGGATCCGGAGCTCACTTCGCACATTGCTGAATTACCTCCTGCAGGTAATTGCAGGTATACTAATCAATTTTGTAGAATATGTATAATGCAAGAGTCTAGAAAACAGTTGTACCTGGGAGGGACTTTAAATGAAATTCCCATGTGTAATATATAAGTAATTTGTGCTGTTTTTAGGTTGGATTGATCATGTATTTTGTGCGCACACCCTGTGAATGGGGTATGGATGCCATCTCGGCCACCTTGACCTTTCTCTGGGAAGTGGTTGGTTATGTGGAGGGTCTTTTCTTCAAGGACCTCAAGCAAACAATGAAGAAGGAGCAGTGTGAGGTTAAACTTCTGGTGACAGCATCCATGCCTGGTAAACAACTTCCACACAAAAGCTTTGTATTTTTTTTTTTTTTTTATAATAATAATTGTTATTATTACCAGATAGAAGGAAAAAAAAAAAAACACTATTTGACATGAATATAGTCTTCAAATATGTGTATCTCATAAATAGCAATGTGCAGAGGCAAACATGCATTATGATACACATATCTGTGAATGCCTAATAAAAAATATTAACAAGGAGCAACAATAAAAGAGACCGTATGTAGCAGAAAGAGAGGGAATGATATTGCAGAGGAATTGGTTATAATCAAGAGATTTGTTAGTAGAGGGTAGAGACCTTTAAGCAGGGATTTCCCGTATTTAGAAGTGGTCTCATGAGAGCTACAGTTGATTGTGAGGGCATGATATACTAAAAAAAAATAGCCAATGATAATGCACATTAATGGGCACTACATTTAAAATTTGCTGAATTTGTTGATGTGAATATGTAGGCACAAAGACTCTGGTAGTACATGGACAGAATGAATGTGACATCCCAACTCAGCTACCAGTACATGAAGATACACAGTTTGAAGCACTACTAAAGGTGAGGAAGTTCTTTACAAGTGAGACTGAGGTGTAAAATGGTGGGATCTGAATTATTTTTTCATTTGTTTTGCATTTAGAGATGCTGCTGTCACAAACAAATGATGTATTCATCAGCAATAAAGATTAACCAAGAAATCAGTGCTATTGATATATTTTTGTTTCCACTTTTAAGGAATGCCTGGAATTTTTTAATATAGCGGATTCCCAGTCTGCAAATTACTTTCTAATGGACAAACGGTGGAATCTCATTCATTACAACAAGGTGAGATTCCTCTGAAATTATCTAGTTATCTACATATATGGGTATGGTATGGTATGGTATGGCTACAGCTTGGCTATAGGTATATTAAACTACCTAAAAGTATGAGTAAAGTATTGTATTAATTGTAATACTTTATACTATGAAATAAGAATTGGCATTGAATTGTTAAATGAATTGTGAAGGTCAACATGACCTATTGAAAGCATGACCATATCCTGTGCTTTTCCCTTTGCTGCTTCTAGACTTATGTGCGTGATATTTATCCCTTCCGGAGGTCAGTTTCACCACAGCTCAACTTGGTTCATATGCCACCTGAAAAGGGACAGGAGCTGATTCAGAAACAAGTAAGTTGGTTAGTTGGAATATTTTCATTAGCACATAGCTTTATAATTCATTTCACTACACTGAGAAAAATAAAAATAAACTTTTGTGTAGTGAACTGTACCACTCCAGTTTCAACATGACAAGTTTTCCCATTTCCCACATTTAGGATTTGTTTTAGTTCAGTTCCTTTCAGTGATGTCAGTCAGTCACTATAGATCCTTTATGTGGTTGTTAGGTATAGATGTATATTTTGTTATTTTGTTTTGTTATTTTGTATAGATGTAACAGATTTTGTTATTTTATCTAAAGAAATTGCAGTTCCAGTGGAAGTCTTTACCATCTCTCAGAGGCTAGGAGAAAGAGATTTTCCTGAGTAAGGGCATCATACCCTTCAGTAGAAGTTTCTAACACATGCAACCTGTCATAAACAGCTTTACCTTTACATTTTTTCAGGTTTTCACTCGTAAGCTTGAAGAAGTTGGAAGAGTACTTTTCCTAATATCTCTAACTCAAAAGATTCCCGCTGCCCATAAGCAATCCCATGTGTCAATGCTGCAAGAAGATCTTTTGCGTTTGCCCTCATTCCCTCGAAGTGCCATAGATGCAGAATTTTCACTTTTTAATGATCCCAAAGGTATTCCACCCAGACAATGTCTCTATTGTTTATTATTTAGCCAGGTTAAGATGAATTAAAGGAGAAAAAAAACACATTAACAATGGAGTTGTTGAAAAAAGAAAGGAAAATTTATTAGGGATTTAATCCAGGAAATTTCACATCATTTGTTTCTTGCCTTACATCTACAACCTTTGGCCCCTGGTCCTGACATATAGTTTATGTGATAAGACAGGTAGATTTATGTAGAGATTACTGTTATTCAGGTATTGATTATGTGTGATTGATCTGTCATATGTTATTAACCAAACATAGTGAGGAATCCTATGCAGATGGTTTTGGATCAAAGTTTAAGTGCATGGATTTTTTTCACTACCTAATTGATAACCTAAGCTTTTATGTAGTGGAAAATATGTTTAATGATTGTGTCCTTTTGTTATAACAGCAGGGAAAGAATTGTTTGGTCTGGACACCCTTCACAAGAGCCTGTGGATTAAGCTCCTAGAGGAAATGTTCCTTGGGATGCCTAGTGAATACCCCTGGGGAGACGAGATTATGCTTTTCCTTAATGTATTTAATGGGGCTCTGATCCTGCACCCTGAGGACAGTGCCCTCCTCAGGCAATATGCTGCAACTGTCATTAATACTGCAGTACATTTTAATCACCTTTTCTCGCTCAGTGGTTATCAATGGATTCTACCCACAATGCTGCAGGTAAGTGTAAAAAGCTCACATTCTAAATTTCTGCCTTTGTCTGAAATATTATTGATATACGGTATATTTAATACCTGACTTGTTTTTTTGTCTTTGTAACAGTAAATTTGTTCTGTAGGGTGCATGTAAAAACTCCAATATTAATAATTGTTAGAGTATTTTAGTGTAATGAGAGTACAGTGAGGTTTCACTAACCTTAAAGTGTAAGTAAACCCTATTTATAAAGTTTGCCCCATTAAAGTATTGTAAAGTGTAAAAACAATTAGTAAAATCCACTCTCTCACCTCTTCACTCTGCAGCACTTGTTACCCCTCTATAAAATATTCCTCCTTCCTGCAGTGGAGAAGTACACCCCCCCACCACTCTCACATTCTCTTATCTTAAAAATCGACACAGACAGTGTTGGAATTCAGTGCAGCAGTGAGAGGAAAGTATCAGATTACTAAGCATGCAGTAGCAGAATGAGTCATTGTGTTACCTCATTAGGGGGTAGGGCTTCTTGGCACTATTACAGGAAGCAAGTACACACAGAAATGCAGGGGAGACAGGCTACAAGATTAAGAGGTGAGAACTGAAAAACACAAAACACTTTAAGCTAATCTTAACAGTTGACATTTTCATCAGCATTTGCACCTCAAAAGGAAATGTTACATATAAATGCTGATGAGATCTAACATATTATAAACCATTTATTGCTGAAAGTGCAAGTTGAACATATGGCTCTGAATGATGGTATCAAAAGTCAGCACATTTCAGCTTATGTCAAGGTCCAGGCTCAGTAGTTATAATTGCTGACTTGATTTAAGCATATACACCAACAAAACATTAAGCAAGAGTATGTAGGACACTTTTTGCAAGAAATTTGTATGTCAAATGTTCACAATAGTTTTCTCCTAAAACATGTTCATATAGTTTCAGAGGTTTTTTATTAATTTACCCTTAGTGTGTGAATGTTGCAGGCAAAAGAGATCCAATGAGACAGAGATTGTATTTGTATTTTATAGTCCTGTCCCGCCCTTCTTAGAAGTATTTTGGGATCACTTTAGTATTATATAAGTGAAGTACTGCTTAATATGTCTGGACTTTAGAAATAAAAAAAACAATAATAATATAGATCCAGAGGCATATATAAAAAAGATTTGAAGACAATATTAATAATGGTACACCATATACACTGTTAGAATTACTGAACAAAGTTCATTAGGGAGGTAGCAGGAGGCTAGGGAAAAGCTTTCAGGAACTTCAAAATTAAGTGAAGTAACTGGTCACTCACTGCATTACAACCAATTACAATAATTTTGAACATCTAAGCCTAAATGAGAATAACTGTTGTCAGTGCATGGTGTGGGCTATGGTTCACATAGAAAAATACACTGGAAGAACATGAAGCAGGTAAACACATATCAATATTTGCAGCTTTTATTAATACATCTCTTTTGTGCAATAGATGAAAACATCTTACACTGAAATTACATTTGGTTATTTGTGAACACCCTGAAGGGCCCCTGCCTTCCTAATACTCTTATGGTTCTTTTCAGGTGTATGCAGACTATGAAAGTAACCCACAACTTCGCCAAGCCATTGAGTTTGCCTGCCGACAATTTTACATACTTCACCGCAAGCCCTTTGTACTCCAACTGTTTGCAAGTGTCGCTCCTCTGCTGGACCTTCCAGTAAGGCCTTTAATTGCTACAGACTGGTAGTGACTGGTTGTAAGACATTATACATTCAAATAATAATCAGGGGCAGAACTACAGGAGGTGCAGGAGTTGGGGCTGCTACTGGGACCATACCTCCTTGGGGCCTCCTTTATTTCAGAAAGTCAGGCCTCTGCAGCCCATCTGCAACCTTCAGGCCAGCATGTTTTCAGGGTATTAGAGGGACTTGGGTGCATCTACTACTGGGGCATATCTCACCAGGGTTACACTATTAATATTAATAACATTTTGTTTTAAATAACTGCTATATTAAACTACCATGTACCTCTTATTAACATAAAATATGACTTCAGGAACATCATTTTAAATATTTACCAACAATTACTGACCATTTTCATCCAGGCCTTAATGAAGTAATCACATATTGAAGGTTAACTTTCTACACCACCATATAGCAAAAGTTTAGCCATAGGTAATCTTGGACAGCCTGCATTACTGTATTTAATTTGGCATTATACCCCACAGGATGGCATAAACAGTAGTTCTTCCAGTAAGGGTGTGTCTGCCCAATGCCTTTTTGATCTGCTGCAGTCCTTAGAAGGAGAAACACCTGATATTCTGGATATCCTGGAGCTAGTGAAAGCAGAACGTCCCTTGAAATCATTAGGTACCAGTATTTTATACATTATGTCTTCCATTCTATAACTAAACAAAGATTAAGATCTATGAAAATGTAATATCTGAAAGTCTAAAGAATGATTAGAGGGCAAAAGTTCCCTGTTGGAGTATAAATGGAGTAAAAAAAAAAGTATTTCCTATTCTCTTATTTTCTAGGATTTCCGTTATTTGCATTTCTGTTACAAGGAATACCAATGATGCCATCCAATAAAAATGAATTATATTTTATCTTTTATGGAAATTTAATATTCAACAATATACGCTCCCTTTACCCAGTTTTTTAATGATTTCTGCATTTTTTAAAATACTCGTATGACCCATGTCATATGAGTGACCCTAGACCCATGTAAAGCTGAATGGATACAAAAATTCTAAGACAACATTTTTGGGACTTATGAAGGAAGGCTTAGTCCTCCCCAGAATGTTTTTTTGTGATGATGGAACAATAAAAAGTTCACTTTTGAAATATTTGGGATGCCCATTGCCTGACATTTGCATATTCAAAGGGTAGGGTGTCCCATATGCTAAGGACACCTCGCTATTTCTGGAACATTTTGGAACTTACCATTTTCTAATGAGCTAAAATAAAATTCACAAACTGTTTGGGTTTCACATTCAAATATGACAAACCATGAATGCAAAAAAACGTATATATTAAAAGAGAGAGGCCAGAGAAAAATGAGTCAGACAAGAGAGTCAAACTCAGTGCCAGTTTTCCCCTTATAATAATAACTGAAGGGATCCCAGACTAACAATCATAAACATTGATGCAGCTAAATTTACACTCATCTTTCCTTCAGTTAAATTCCACTGCCCCAAGACTAGCTTCCTCTCCTTTACTCACTAATAATGGGTCCCATCACTTTTTTAATCTGATAGATTTATTCTTTGTAGCGGCACTGTGAATGATTTACCCACAGAGGAATTCAGTTTTACTATACCCTATTTTATTTGCACCAGATGTAGTATTCTTGTTGAAATATCTTTATGGAACAAAATCTGGGGGCTGCTTGGGATCTTCAGACACATTAATCATAAATTTCAGGCACATATGTTGAAAGCATCATGTTTGTTTCAATCCAGTTTAGTTCAGATCAGCACCATGGTTCCTGAAATAAAATTTGCTAGATATTTAGAAAAACAATGAATCAATGGTATAGTTTTAGTATTTTATTTTTAGATCTTTGCCATGGTTGTACCACTATGACATCTACCTTACATTTGGTATAAATTGTGCTTTCCTTCCAGTTTACAGGGTAGTATAAAAGTTACTTTCCATTTGTCTGCAATCACTTATCTCAGATTGTGCTATATTGTGAACATATGGCTTGTCTTTAGATTAGTAAATTCTTCCCTGGAATTTGTTCAAAATGCAATTATTTACCTTTTCATTTAATCCTATTTTATTTCAGATTTTTGCTACGGTAATGAAGACATGGCTTTCTCCATCAGTGAATGCATCAAGCTTTGCGTGACTGTCGTAGCTTATGCCCCAGAATCCTTTCGGAGGTAATTGCAATGGTTATATTAGTATGTGGGTAACAGGTTTTTTTCCTAAAACAGAGAAAAAAATTTTTTTTTGTATATTGAGATTTTAGAGTGTTAGGAAATCTGATAAATGTGGCCATCGATGCACTAACTTGTTTCAGTCATGATTGTTCAAAACGATCATTTTCATACAAATCTTTTGGAAGTCATCTTGTGTGATATTATCATTGATCAGAACTAATCATCTGAAGATGAAATAATTGCTCAATAAACTAACGGAGACCAACATTTACAGAAATGTCATAGCACGTCATCAAACGAACAAATAAACTATGTGTAGAACAAATGCTTGATGGGATTGAAAGGTTCATTCAAACGCACATAAATAAAGTGGTAGAAACATTAACTACCACCATTTAATGGTGAGTTGATTACAAAACAATTATCGTAATGAATAGAAATGAACGAACAGATGTATGTGTGGTCAGCTGTGATATAGAGCATAATGGACCCTTCTCATTAGTTCATAAGGATATTAATAGTCACTGAAGAGTTCCACAACCGAATAGAAACATGACGTCTTAGGAAAATAGGGCATTGTCCTTATTTTCCCTTTGGAAAGCAAAATAAAATACACTTTGCAAGTTATTTTCCCCCTTTATAAGCACTGTTGCTACAACAGAATTACTCATTCAGCTCAGTTTCAGCTCTTGCATGTACTATGTTTCAACCAGAACGCTGTCGTTTACAGTTGTATATTATACTGCGGCTTTGTCAGAAACTACAATTCCCATAATGCCAGTCATAAGAGGGCTTTAGCACCATTTTCTTTAAAATTGTATGGAGTTAATGCCTACATTTCCTCTAATGTAAGCATTTAGTCACATGATAGAATCACTTGTAGACAGAAGCTTTAGTTAACTTCTTCTTTTGTCATTTTAGCACTGAAAAATCTTCTTTTCCATTTAATATTTTAAAACACACATTACTACAAAACTCATGTCCACTGTCAAGTATTTACTCATTGGATGGGGCACAGTGGCAGTTAGAGGAAGCCAAGCAATGCAGGAGAAGTTACTCCTCGAAGAAGATAAAGCATCAATCTGTTTTCAAATGTGTCAAATCCTATAAATACTTCCCCCCCCCCCGTTGCTACTAATTGCAGATGTGAAGCCAAATGGGTTAATTGTGATTGAAATCACAATACCCCATTTGTCTCTCTCTTGCTGCCCCTTATCTTTGGGATTCTATACCCCTCTACCTCCACCAAGAGCAATCCATCAATATCTTCGAATCTAAATTAAAATCTTACCTCTTGGAGCACTAGCACTGATTTTAATGAGTATATTAATATTTATGCAATTATATATTCAAAAATCTATTATATAAAATTTTCTTATTTAATTGGCACCTGTAGCCAAATGAACAGTCACTTTAGCCTGCTGCACTTGTTCCCCTCCTATATGTTTATGTAAGTCTTCCTCCTACTTAAATTGTAAGCTCTATGGGGCAGGGACCTCTATCCTCTTGTTTCAATCATGACCTGGCACTTAAGAGTGATATATTTTCTTGATTATATGCTGTGTTTTACTTCACTTGTTTATTGTTCCACACTTTACTCTTGTCTATATTACATTCTGAAATCTTCTCAAATGTTCTGGAATCTCTGCAAACATTCTGCAATCTCTGAGAAAATTCCAGAATCTTTGTGAAAATTCTGTTCCCGAAGATTTCAGAATGTTTGCAGGGTTCCGGAATGTTGGCAAAAATTCTGGATTGTTTGCAAAGATTCCAGAATGTTCACGAGGATTCCGAAATGTTCACAAAACTATCACGAATCTTCACGAACATTCCGGAATGTTCGTGGGGTTCCAGAATGTTTGTGAAGATTGCAGAATGTTCACGGGGTTCCAGAATGTTCCAGAATGTCTGCAAAGATTCCGGAATGTTCGCAATATATTTGCAAACATTATGGAATTATCGGGAAGATTCTGGAACCCCAAGAACATTTCAGAATGTTCATGAAGATACTGGAATGATTGCAATAGTTTTGCGAACATTCCGGAACCCTGAGATCATTCCAGAACCTTCGCCAACATTCTGGAACCTCGCGAACATACTGGAATGTTTGTGAAGATTCCGGAATGTTTGCAATAGTTTTGCAAAAATTTGGGAATCTTCGCAAACATTCTGGAATTTTTGCGAACATTCTGAAATCTTCACAAACATTCCGGAACCCTGTGAACATTCCAGAATATTTGCGAACATTCTGGAATCTTCACAAACATTACAGAACCCTGTGAATATTCTGGAACCTTTGTAAACATTTTTGAAAACATTCCGGAATCTTCGGGAACATTCCAGAACCCTGGGAACATTCTGGAATCTAAAAACTATTGCAAACATTCTGGAATCTTCATGAACATTCTGGAATGTTTGCGGGATACTGGAATGTTTGCGAAAGTTCCGAAATGTTCGTGAAGATTCCGTAATATTTGTGAAGGTTCCAGAATGTTTGTGAAGGTTCTGGAATGTTTGCAGGGTTCTGGAATGTTCATGAATGTTCGCGAAGATTGCGTAATATTTGTGAAGGTTCCAGAATGTTTGCGAAGGTTCTGGAATGTTTGCAGCGTTCTGGAATGTTCATGAAGATTCTGGAATGTTCACAAAACTATTGCAAACATTCCAGAATATTCACGAAGATTCTGGAATGTTCATAAAACTATTGCAAACATTCCAGAATCTTCATGACCAATCTAGAATGTTTGCGGGGTTCTGGAATGTTCGTAAAGATTCCAGAATGTTCACAAAAATTTTGAAAACATTTCAAAATCTTTGCGAACATTCAAGAATGTTCGTGAACATTCCGGAATCTTCATGAACATTCCGGAATCTTCATGAACATTCTGGAATGTTCACAAAACTATTGCAAACATTCCGAAATCATCATGAATATTACGGAATGTTCACAAAGGTTCCGAAATATTTGCAAAGTTTTCGGAATGTTTGCAGAGTTCCAGAATGTTCGTGAAGATTCTGGAATGTTTACAAACATTTTTGCAAACATTTCGGAATCTTCGTGAACATTCCGGAATCTTCATGAATATTCCAGAACCCTGTGAACATTCTGGAATCTAAAAACTATTGCAAACATTCTGGAATCTTCATGAACATTCTGGAATGTTTGCAGGGTTCTGGAATGTTTGCAGGGTTCTGGAATGTTCACGAAGATTCTGGAATGTTCACAAAACTATTGCAAACATTCCAGAATATTCATGAATATTCTAGAATGTTCATGAACTATTGAAAAACATTCCGGAATCTTCATGAACAATCCGGAATGTTTGTGGTGTTCCGGAATGTTTGCAAAGATTCCAGAATGTTTGCAAAGATTCCAAAATGTTCGCAAAGATTAAGGACTGTTTGCAAAGATTCCAGAATTTTTGCAAAGTTTCTGGAATGTTTGCTAAGATTCTGGAATGTTTGCTAAGATTCTGGAATGTTTGCTAAGATTCTGGAATGTTCGCTAAGATTCTGGAATTTTCGCTAAGATTCTAGAATGTTTGCAAGGTTCCGGAATGTTCACAAAAATTTTCATGAACATTTCATTGTGTTTGCGGGGTTCTGGAATGTTCACAAAGGTTCTGAAATGTTTGTGAAGTTTCCAGAATGTTTCCAGAGTTCCAGAATGTTTGTGAAGATTCTGGAATGTTTGCAAAGTGTCCGGAATGTTCACAAAGATTCCAGAATGTTCACTAAAATTCTAGAATCTTCGAAAATATTCCGGAACCCCACAAAATGTTTGTGAAGATTCCAGAATGTTTGCAAAGATTTCAGAATGTTCACTAAAATTACAGAATGTTCGCAAAGATTCTGGAATCTTTGCAGACATTCCAGAACCCCACAAACATTCCGGAATCTTTGTGAACATTCCGGAATGTTCACAAAAATTCCAGAATGTTTGCGAAGATTTTGAAATGTTCACAAAATTATTGCAAGCATTCTGGAATCTTCATGAACATTCCGGAATGATCGCAGGTTTCCAGAATGTTCGCAAAGATTCCAGAATGTTTGTGAATATTCTGGAATGCTTGCAATAGCTTTGTGAACATTTCGGAATCTTCGTTCTGGAATGTTTACAAGGATTTCAGAATGTTAGCAAATCTTTACGAACCCTGTGAACATTCTGGAATCTTCAGGAACATTCTGGAACCCCACAAACATTCTGGAATGTTCACGAAGATTCTGGAATCTTTGTGAACATTCTGGAATGTTCACGGGGTTCCGGAATGTCTGCAAAGATTCTAGAATGTTCATGAACATTCCTGAATTTTAGTGAACATTCTGGAATCTTTGCAAACATTCTGGAATCTTTGCAAACATTCTTTGGGGTTCCGGAATATTCCCAAAGATTCCGGAATGTTTGCAGCGTTCCAGAAAGTGTCCTGAATGTTTGCAAACATTCTGGAATCTTCGCAAACATTCCAGTAATCACGAAGATTCTGGAATCTTCTCGAACATTCCGGAACCCCACGAACATTCCGGAATGTTTGTGAATATTCCAGAATGCTTGCAATAGTTTTTGTGAACACTCCGGAATCTTTGTTCTGGAATGTGCACAAAGATTCCAGAATATTCGCGAAGATTCTGGAATTTTTGTGAACATTCCGGAATGTTTGCAAAGATTTTACAATATTTGCTAAATTTTTTCAAACACTCTGGAATCTTCGCAAACATTCCAGAATGTTCCTGAACTTTCCGGAACCCTGCGAACATTCCGGAATCATTGGGAATATTCTGGAACTCCACAAATATTCTGGAATGTTTGCGAAGATTCCGGAATGTTTGCGAAGATTCTGGAATGTTAACTAAAATTCCAGAATGTTAACTAATTTTTTTGAACCTTCCAGAATGTTTGCAAAGATTCCAGAATGTTTGAGGAGTTCCGGAATGTTCACAAAGATTCTGGAATGTTTGCAAAGATTCCAGAACCCTGCTCTTCTCGAACATTCTGTAATTTTTGCAAACATTTTGGAATCTTTGCAAACATTCTGAATTCTTCAGTAACATTCCAGAATCTTCGCGAAGATTCCAGATTCTTCATGAACATTCTGGAATGTTTTTGGGGTTCTGGAATATTTCCAAAGGTTCCGGACTCTTTGCGAAGATTCCGGAATGTTCGCAAAGATTCTGGAATATTCGTAGGCTTCCAGAATGTTTGCAAAGATTCTGGAATGTTTGCAAAGATTCTGGAATGTTCAAGAAGATTCCAGAACCCTGCAAACATTCCAGAATCTTCTTGAACATTCTGGAATTTTTGCAAACATTACAGAATCTTTGCAAATATTCCAGATTCTTTGCTAACATTCCTAACAACCCTGCAATCACTCTGGAATGTTTGGGAACATTCTGGAATCTTTGTGAACATTCCAGAACCCCACAAACATTCTGGAATCTCCGTAATAGTTTTGTGAACATTCCGGAATCTTCGGTAACATTCCTGAACCCCGCAAACATTCCAGAATGTTCATGAAGATTCTGGAATGTTTGCAATAGTTTTGAGAACATTCTGGAATGTTCGTGAAGATTCTGGAATGTTTCCAATAGTTTCGCGAACATTCCGGAATGTTCATGAAGATTTGGGAATGTTTGCAAAAATTTTGCAAACATTCAGGAATCTTCGGGAAGATTTCAGAATGTTTGCAATAGGTTTGCGAACATTCCAGAAACTTTGAGAACATTCTGGAATTTTTTGTGGACATTTCGGAATGTTCACGAAGATTTCGGAATGTTTTCTAAATTTTTATAAACATTCCGGAATCTTCGCGAACATTCTGGAATCTTCACAAACATTCCGGAACCCTGTGAACATTCCGTAATCTTCGGCAACATTTTGGAAGCCCGGGAACATTCTGGAATCTTCGACATTCTGGAAACCCGCAAACATTCCGGAATGTTTGCAATAATTTTGCGAACATTCAGGAATCTTTGCAAACATTTCAGAACCCTTTGAACATTCTGGAATGTTCACAAAGATTTATTACTTATTATTATTACTTATTATTACTGGATTGTACAGTGCTGCATAACCTTGTGGCACTTTATAAATAAAAATATACATACACTATACAAACAATCAGAAGAAAGTTGAAGAGATTTAATGCAGGACTCATTTATTCTTAAATAATAACTATAGTGCCGATATAACTGCCCACATAGATAAACAAAACTCCTTTATACTAAGCTCATAGGTGTGCGCAGGCCATTTCATTAGTGTGTTCCCCTAAAGAAAAATAATCTTAAGGCTAGGTTCACACTGGCATTTTTATATGTGGTATATCATCCTGCATGCGGCCATTAGGGTGTGCATGAGCACACCAGGCATACCCTGTGCACACACCTATGAATAAGCCAATCACTAACTCAAATAGTTAAAAAAAAAGTTTAGGGAAGAAATAATATTTGCCATTTGTTTCCCTGATTAGTTCTAATGAGAGCTGACATTTCAACCCCCCACCACTCCTTTCCCTCTTGCAAGAAAGGGAAAACAAGAAGAAAAACCTGCCTAACTGCTATTGGTTAAGCAGTGTGCTGACCTTTATTCATCATCAGTCATGCTTGTTTACATTTTTGCACAGCACCGAATGTACAAAATTACATAGGCTGGGGCTTGGGAAAGCTAACTTTGTGTGCAGGCGCTACATTAAAATGTAGCAACAAAACTGGCCAGTAAATGTCATGCACACATTTTCTGGTGCGGGAGTTTATCAGTGCTGTGTCATAAAGCATCCTGCTTCACATGAAACATCTACTGGGGAGAAACTGCATATATATATAGTACTGCATATGTAAAGATGTAATCTCACTATGGTTTTCCTTTAACCTATTTTCACTGTAGTTTCTAGGAATGTGTATTGTAACAGCATGTAATGGAAATACATATAGAATATTTAAATCCTAAGAGATTATGTCAGTTAAAGATAATGGGAATTGGATTGTTTACTTTAGTCTGTATAATCTGTCTTTGTTCAGCTTGCAGATGCTTATGGTATTAGAAGCGCTTGTCCCCTGCTACCTGCAGAAGCTGAAGCACCAGACCTCACAGCTGGAGACAGTATCAGCTGCTCGAGAAGAGATTGCTGCTACTGCAGCACTAGCAACCTCTCTGCAGGCACTGCTCTACAGTGTGGAGGCTCTCACCAGGTCTGATATCAATATGAGTGCAGCTCAGACTTGTATCACAGAAGCTGTTGTGAGACTAAAACCATAAACGGCAGGGTTGCAAGTTCCCCATCTCAGGCACAGACTGAGAATTTGATTTAGTGTTTCACAGACAAATGATGAAATGACTGCTTTCACTGACAAAGTCTAATTTATAGAGGTATATAATAGGTGTTCAGTTGGAATTCTGTAGGATCAGTTTATGTTTGAGTTTCCTCTTAGAGGGCGAAATTTATTAAAGGCGAAGTGATTCGATTTCGATCGAAATTTCAAAAAATTTTGAAAAATTCCATTATTTACTTATCACTATAGCCTGTGTTCCAAAAATGATTGTAAAATATATAAAAATTCATCAAGTGGAACTAGAGTGACATAACATGGTTCTGCTACTGATTTTAAGTTGAGCAGAACAGCCAGACAGATTACAGTGGAGCAGAATAGCTAGTGGGGGAATGGGAGCATATTAACTCTTTAATATTATAATATCCATAGACAATATTTCAGTAAAGTATTTATTTTGAATGTTTACTGCTTTCTCATTTCAGTTACTTGTTAACTTTACATGACTCTTGTGAATTCTAATCACTCTAGACACCCACTATTCTACCATAACTACTACTGTTGTTAACTAATGGCTCTTTTTAGGCCAATGACTGCTCCACAGATGAGTAGGGGAGACCAAGGCCACAAGGGAGCAACAACAGCCAATCATACCATGTCAGCTGGAGCAAACCTTAGGTATAGCTTTTTACCATCAAAGGTCACAATGTTTAGCCAACTGAATAGAATGATAGCCTAATTTTATGGGGGGTTTTATTTCAGAGACAACCTTCATTTGTTGGAAGAAGGTCAAGGTCTTCCTCGAGAGGAACTGGATGAGAGAATTGCAAGAGAGGAGTTTCGAAGACCCAGAGAGTCACTGCTGAACATTTGCACTGAATTCTACAAGCACTGTGGTCCTAGACTAAAGATATTACAAAATCTAGCAGGGGAGCCTCGAGTAACGTCCCTGGAACTACTGGATGTCAAGTCACATATGAGGCAAGAGCTGCGTCTGCCTTTCTGATATCTGTATATTCTCAATAATCATCTAATAGGATAGTTTATGAACACCATTTGTAACTTAGTATTGGACAGTTGGCTAGTAAGAAAAACTAATTACTTAAAATGATTTCTCAACATGCTGAAAAATCTAACATTAATGGCCATTTGTTTTTAACCTATTATAGGCTGGCAGAAATTGCCCATTCTCTCTTGAAGTTGGCACCATATGACACACAGACTATGGAGAGCAGAGGGTTGAAACGCTATATCATGGAGATGTTACCAATAACAGACTGGACAGCTGAGGCTGTGCGTCCAGCCCTTATCCTTATCCTAAAGAGACTGGATCGTATGTTCAATAAAATTCACAAAATGCCAACTTTAAGGTGAGCAGGTTCTACAGAAACATTCTTTGAGTTTCTGATGTTGCAAACCTTGAAGTAGGGGCATGGCATATCAGACTTTTCCTCTGCTGTTGCCCACAAACCCATTTCTGAATGGTTAATGGTACACCAACAGAGGAAAGAGTAAATGAAAACTTCAGGTAGGTAAACATTTAAGCTCTGATACTAAATGATACATAGATCTCTAAGTTATAAAACTGAAAAAGCATGTGGTATGTTCTTTTTATGTGTAATTCCTATTTCTGGTACAATCTTTTGTCTGCCTTAATGCATAAGCATGTGGGTCACTGCTTACAGACAAAAGTTGTTCTAGCAGCAAAAATTGGGGATCCTATTTAAGTCACAATTCATTAATATGTTATTTAACACAATACTCATGTTACTTTTAATTTTAATTAGCAGTGCATTCACAGGTATGCACAGGAAAGGTTTTTTTAAGACCTTTTCCTCCAACAAGGAGCACTAAGACCTACTTGAGGGTAAGATTTTCATCTACCACCTTTGAGGACACTATCCATTTACTTAGTGCTTGATAGCTAAGCTGTCATTACTTGATCTAAACCAATTGTATATCTGCTTCATCCTATAACAATGTATACCCTGATGTCACCAATTAGCTAAGGGAATCTTGGGTTTCTTGGGTCTCCCCAGTTCTCCCCTCTAGGGAATGCAATATGCTTGCACTTAACAGGGTTAAGTTTTGACCCGTCACCTGTATTCTTTCACAAGCAGCTGCACCACTTCTGTGTAACACGGCAGGATTGTAAAGTACCCTCAACATAAACATTTGTAATTGCTTGCTTTGTCATAAATAACATAATACACATTCCTAAGCAAAATGCTAGCTGTTTATTTCCACTAGATGACAGCATAATATAAAAAGGGGCATCCAGTTTTTAAAACTGGTGATTAACAACCTACATTGTTTTCATTTTTTTTTTCAATATGATATAAGCATGGAAGAAGAAGCTCTCAGAATACACTGTTTAGAATTAGCAGCTGCTCATTAAATCTTTTTACATTTTTTGTCTAATTAATTTTACTGTTGTGTTGCAGGCGACAGGTTGAGTGGGAGCCTGCCAGCAATTTAATAGAAGGGGTTTGTTTGACACTTCAGAGGCAGCCAATCATATCCTTCCTGCCTCACCTTAGGTCATTGATCAATGTTTGTGTCAACTTGGTGAGTAACTGTAAACAGAAGACCTTGTATTTCTGTTACAAGGTCGGTACCTGACTCCCACACATCTGTGCTTATTCTGCATGCTGCCTGGAGCTGTATCCGAAGAACTTGCCAGCTATGTGTTGTCACACATTTCAAATTGTTTGTCTCTCGCCATTATTAAAACTAAAATGTAATAAGTGGTTATTGATGAGGACTGTATGAGAGAACATTAGTGCAAACCATTGGATAAACCAGATTAAATAAGTAAACTGCATTGAAAATATATAGAACATTATATATTACTATAGCATATAATATTTAGCAATTGAAATCTTCAGTTCTTTCTCATGCTCTTTAATTGTTAATGTCTTCATATGGAATTTTTCTTTTTTTCATATCTGGCAAAGCTCAGCAACATTACAGAAGAAATAGTATTCCTCTTGCAATATCCAATATTCCTTGATTTTACAAGATGATAACATTTGTGATTACTTGATCTGGCAACTAGAACCACAGCAATGAACTTTAAAAATGAAAGCAAATAATCAGTGGATTATTGTACCTTGACAGGAATAATGTCATCAGAAAACAACTGATTTTGAGTAACATTAAATAGTGTTTGAAAGGACTCCAAAATGGTGCTAAAACAGTAAGGGGTTATTGGCTAAAGTGAGAATTCGATTGTCAAATTCTCAAACAGTGGATTCCCATAGCAAATCTGTGACCGCAACAATTTTAAAGTCACAACCGCAACAGTATTCCCATAATGAAGTTGCAACTGCGACCGTCTTTAGCTGGCGAATTCACACCTTTTAAACAACAATTTGGACTTTAGCCATTAATCTCCTAGATGTATAATTTCTACCACAAATCTTGAATTTGCTGTCGAAAATAATTTCTCATATCCATGAAGCTCATTGACATAAGCTTAACAATCCATATCCTAAACTTTTATGGCACTTGATTTCTAGGTGATGGGTGTAGTTGGACCTTCTAGCGTTGCAGATGGATTGCCTCTACTTCATCTAAGTCCATACCTTTCTCCACCTCTGCCATTTAGCACTGCTGTTGTCAGGCTGGTGGCATTGCAGATTCAGGTTAGTTTCATTGAATAGCTTCACCACTAAGAACTGATACTGGTAAAACTAGCACAAAAACACAACTCGATGTTTAGCAGTTTTTTTTGTCTAAGATGTAACATCTCATTGCATCTATAAAACTTGAATAGTTTTATCTAGATCTTTATTAGGTAGATACAGTATCTCTGTACACAACATATTTGATTACATCAACTGTTACATCAGTTGATGTAACTGATTGTCTGGCTATCCCAACCAGTATATTCTAATGACAAGAGGCTTTTTTCAATAAAAATGACAGACTAAGTCTTAGTTGACATGGTCTTCTGTCTGATGTATATTGGTTCTCACCTCCGAAAACATTTATTTTTATCTTATTTTTTGTTTTTTTACAATGCACTTTCTCTTATACATGCGCTCTTTTACATTATCAGAAACTTTTCCTTCACTCAGAACTTAGAGAGTTAGGTATGGCTAATGGAGAGTACCTGACCACTAAAATCTTATAAATCCTGAAGCAGAGGAAGGGGATAGAATATCTGAGAGGAGGGAACCTGCACATGCTGTATCTGTTGGCCTGCCTGTTTTTGGTTTGCATTGTATGAAATACCTGAATACTTTTTTGAGTTGACAACATGTGGTAACTGTGTACCAGTGAGCTATGTCCCCCACAACACACATATTCACTATTTAAATTTTTAATTTATGATGCTAGGCATAAACTTGGTAAGATTAAAATACATGGCTTTTACCTGCAGGCATTAAAAGAAGACTTTCCACTGAGCCATGTGATCTCACCATTCACCAATCAGGAGAGACGAGAAGGAATGCTCCTTAATTTGCTCATTCCCTTTGTGCTGACAGTGGGATCAGGAAGCAAAGGTTAGCTTTGGTATTATATAAAGAGGTTACCAAGTCATTGTAGTCATTTAGATGTGTATTACATTGCTTTCACTCTACAGTAGGCAACATGATATTTGTTGAAAACTACAGCAAATACCAATTTGTACAAGTCTGTATTTGTTACACAGTACTCTGACAATGCATTACGGAAGTAATCTCTGTATTTCTCTTAGCTGCTCTTCTTTGCTATTATTTGTAGATAGTCCGTGGCTGGAGCAACCTGAGGTCTTCTTGCTGCTTCAAACTGTGATAAACATCCTTCTGCCTCCACGCATCATCAGTACGTCACGCAGTAAGAACTTCATGCTGGAAAGTTCTCCAGCTCACTGCTCCACCCCAGGTGATGCTGGTAAAGATCTTCGAAGAGAAGGGCTGGCAGAATCCACCAGTCAGGCTGCATATCTTGGTAAATAGATAATGTTTAGCATCATTTAAACAGTTTCTGGAAAATAGAAAGTAAGGACAAATATATTATTTGTCCAAAGTTGGTACTGCGCCCTCAATACTGTGATAAACAATGAAAATGAAGTTTAAACACAATTAAAATAATAAATATTAATGCCGGCTAAAATATAATGATGATAAATAAATAAATGCAATTAAATCAACAAAATGATAAAAAGTGTCCTTTAAAATGACAAGAGAAAGTCCTGCCTGTGAAAAAAAGTTTTTGCAGTTTCCTGCGACTTATCCACTGAGGCGGTCTGCCCAACGAGCCTCGATTAGAAGTAAATCCAGAAATCCGTGGGAACGGAGTGGTGGATGTGCTGGTAAGTATATGAAAGCAAAGAAAAAAGGGGGGCTCCCCTAGTGTGACATAGCAAGGTATTTTGGTGTACAAATGTACATATAGGGCTGTGAATAAAAATATGTTATATGAATAATAGGTGTTATGGGTGAACACAAATGATTAAGACACTTTATGACAGTGAATAATAAAATTATAATTAACTGTGCTTATGCACTAATCCTGGCAATTTACAGAATGTGATTGTGCTTAAGTATAAGTAACTGATCCGTGCTGGTAGTGCTGGGGACGTCCGTGAACCCCTTTTGTGCTTGCACTCACCAGACAGTGCTAGTAAAATGGCACTGAGTATAGAGTATATGCCCAATCGCAGGATAGTTCTTCTCAGCTCCTCTCCAATGGTATGTAATCGTTCCCAATGCAAGAGGAAAGAAAATAGGATATGGTGCAGTACAGCTTTAAGTAAACAGCTTTAATGTAACAGGTGTACTCACATTCAATAAAAGCAGACAAGCGCTCCAAAATCCCTCCAAAGGTGAATAAACTCTTCTCTACGCCTTTCGCCTACTCACAACATCAGCTTCATCAGGAGCAGTAAGAGTAAAGTAAAAAATCATTTGTGTTCACCCATAACACCTATTATTCATATAACATATTTTTATTCACAGCCCTATATGCACATTTGTACACCAAAATACCTTACTATATCACACTAGGGGAGCCCCCCTTTTTTCTTTGCTTTCATATACTTACCAGCGCATCCACCACTCCATTCCCACAGATTTCTGGATTCAAACAGTTTCAATTGACCACCTTGCTTTAGTAGTATAAAGGAGTCCCATGTCTTCTTAAAATGGAATGTGAGACTTATATTGCATTTTTTTCTCCAGTGTGGCTCAGTTTTAATATTGGATGCAGTAATTATAATTATCTAGCACTGGATAAAAGAAATTTGAGTCACTGGTGGAGTTCACAGTGGTTTCCAGAGTGATTATGTGATGAATGTCTGTGGCGCTCCAGCATGTAAAAATGTCTTTATTGAATCATAAAATCAGGTTCCAAGAAAATATTATAATAGTATATTAGCACTCATTTGTTTCATGCTGAATAGCGCTTAAGTCAGTTATGGTTTTAATTGAATAGCTATTTATACACACCAGAGGGTTCACTCAGGGACCACCCGCTCCGGGGTATTTGGTTTTGTTATAACAATTAATAACCTGTTTAATTCAGTACAAATGCCTGAAATGAAACGTATATTTTATAATCATTGTAAAAATTACTTAATAAATATTGGATAATTTGTACAATTATTACAAAACAATGGTTTCCAGCCAGTTTATTATTAGCATTGGAAAGTTTTTAGAATCAAATAATGGGTTTATTTATGACGTGCAAATTATTTGCCAACTGCGCGACTTTGCCAAAAATATGCACTTTACCAGCAAATAGTATAGATATTTCTCTTGCATTTCACCAAAATATGCATGGGTGGATACTTGCATATCCGTTTGCGATTTTGTGGTCAGTTAGAATATTTATCATATTTTGAAGGGGCTATATGTGAAGGTGTACATGTGTATACACTGAATTGAATTTAACTCTTAAAAGATGGTAATTTGGAGATTAATTAAGCACAATTTACCATGTATTGACAATATTATACCCAAATGTCTAAAGACAGCTACAAAAAATGCAGTAACAAAGTGCAGGTTACACTCTGTAAATAAAAAAAACTGTTCTAATGTGACTGGTATATAATATGCCATATTAATGCTTACGGTTGGCAAAATAAATTAGCACAATCTGCAGCTGTAAACAAAAGTGGAAGATAGTGACTCTATATGAGAGACATGGAACAAAACAATAAGGAAACTATTCAGTTACAGACCTTAATGGGGTTACAGGGAAATGCAAATACAAAGCTGCTTCAGCCATTGTTCTTAATACTGACCGTTTTCTATACCCAGCCTTGAAGGTCATCCTGGTATGTTTTGAGAGGCAGCTGGGAAGCCAGTGGTATCGACTAAGTTTACAAGTCAAGGAGATGGCTTTAAGGAAGGTGGGCGGATTGGCTCTCTGGGACTTTCTTGACTTTATTGTCAGAACTCGAATCCCTATATTTATTCTTTTGAGACCTTTTATCCAGTGTAAGGTGAGTCCCTATGTTATGCATGTGCAGCATACTGGATCATTGTATTGTTCTTTAGTATATGTAATGGCAATGCAATAGATATATCTGCTATATTTTTTTGAAAACCTCTTGATGGTTAATTAATGTAAGCGCATTGTGATCAGAATCTCATTACAAACAAATCTGAGCCTGTTGTTACCTTGACTTACCTTCAGAAGGTTTGACATTGCAAGTTGTCAGTTTCTTTTCTCTATTGCTTTTGTTACCTCTTGCTCTGCAGTTACTTGCGCAGCCAGCAGAGACTCAAGATGAGTTAAGTGCCCGGCAGCACATAGCGGACCAGCTAGAGCGCCGCTTTATCCCACGGCCACTGTGCAAGAGTTCACTCATTAATGAGTTCAACAATGAACTAAAGATTCTAAAGGAAGCTGTGCATAGTGGGTCAGGTAAGGACCTATTCAGAAAAATATATCTTTGGTTTTGCTACACCATTTACAAATACACTGTTGCATGTAAAAAAAAAAAAAAGAATACAGATACTGAAAAGAGTGTATGTTTTTGTTTAACGAGGAAATGTAGTTATGTATAGAAAAAAAACCATTTATGGATTATTTTTTAAATAATCATTTAATTTTTTTTTTTTTTAAATCAGTTATTTTCACGTTTGGACTTTCTTTTTCTGTGTAGTTTATGATATTTTATTTCTTTATAATCATATTGCCTAATGGAGCCAAACTGGGCAGTCTATATGTGGATCTTTAGTCATAGGTTGCCAGAGGAACAAATCTATCCCTGGGTTAATGTTTGTGTTGACCAGTGTGATTAGGAATGCCAGGGTATATCCATCTTATAAGATGTGCTGGGGTATAAAGTTCTGTAAGTGCTAATACTGTAATAGAACTAAATGGTTGTACTCTCTACCAAAATAAACTACTGTTTATTTTTATATGAACAGCTTCTTCCACCATGCTAAAGGATTATGCCTAGGTTGAGAGTCAGAAATGTAACCCACTGCATCTAAGATAGATGTTACCAAAATCAGTAGACAAGGCATGAGATATTCACTGAAAACAAACTGCCTTACAGGGGCACTATAGTACTGATATAACTGCATACATACATTTAAAACTCTGTTATATGAAGCCAATTGCTGACACAAATAGTTAAAAAAAGGATTAGGGAAGAAATAATACTTGTGGTTTGCTTCCCTTAATTAGTTTTCCTGAGAGTTGATATTTTCCTCCCCGTGCTCCCCCTCCTCTTTCTGTTCTGAAAGTCAGGCAACATGAGAAGAAAAAGCTGCCTGAC
>WMED01002550.1:0-24003 GCA_019650415.1 Pipa parva
GCATTAAAAAGCATGTACTCTTTCCCCCCCCGTTCAGGGATATGAACGGTTTTCAGTCTGCCTCTGCATTCTCACGGCTCGTGCACAGAGCAGACCACAGATATAACACATTAGGGTTAAGAAAGTTTTCGAAGCAAGTGCCTGCACATGATCTGGCTGCCATTTCCTGGCAAAAGCTCCTGACATTGTACTGACTTCCTCAACAGCAGCGTGCCAAACTTAACCCATTTTATCTTTAAAACTGCAATGCTCTGCATTATTCTCCCACCCCCATTACATGCTTAAATGTTTTTTAAACTGTAAAACCAGAGGACGTATATTGGCAACAAGCAAACTGTTTATGGGGCTGTATAGTACAGCTTCTGGGCACCTCCAAAGGGTCGCTGTGTAGCAATCCTTCCTTTGGCTCACTCCTCTTAACTAAATTCACCTTCTCTCAACTTCTGCTTTCAGTTAGTTTTAGATCTGTGTTCTAGAATAGATGTTTATCAAAGAGAATTTTTTTTTTTTTCTTGCGTGGAGGTGTTTTTTTAGATCTAAAAAGTGGGACTGAGCTTTCTCACTCTGGGATCAACATTGTACACCTTGTATGACTTTGTACAATGCACGCAGTACCAAATGTAGTGTTACAATTTATCAGGTACTCCACGCTTGACTGTACAGTGTGTGTGTGTGGGTTCACTGACATGACTGAATTCCCCTGCCTGTGTGTTTTACTTTACCTACTGGAGCTTCCTCTTGCGACTGTCTCCCACTGAACGCACATCCTATGGATATTCATGAGCCGGCAGACTTCATTCCGTAGTGTGACACGTCTGCCGGCTCATAAATATTCATAGGATGTACTCGCGGCCATAATTGCTCTGTCTCCCACGCGAGTACATCCTATGAATATTTATGAGCCGGCAGACGTGTCACGCTATGGAATGACGTCTGCCGGCTCATGAATATCCATAGGATGTGCGTTCAGTGGGAGACAGCCGCGAGAGGAAGCTCCAGTAGGTAAGTATATAGGTTATACGCGTGTATAAGTCGAGAATAGGATTTTAAATGCTTTTTTTACCTAAATTTCTCGACTTATACACGAGTATATACGGTAATCTATTCAGATATCTTAAATAGCATTAAAACTTGAAATCTAAACCTTACATTTAACACCTTACGACACCCTACCCTACGTTATGAACCCCCTAGGTTCTGGGTAGATTTAATACAGTGTCGTCAAACAATGCAGCCAATCATTGGAAGGTATGGGGGGGAAAGCAGCAGTTGCACCAAGGACCCGAGGGGGCCCCCACTGGGTAAATGGTTCTTGCGTCAAAAGAATACACTGCACTATTACATGGCCATCAAATAACCCCACATGCAGAGATTCCTGGTTATCATGGAACACAGTAAATGGGATTAAGGGAATAGGGTTGATTTGGTGGTATTGGTGCTTTGGGCAGAAGGGAAAGGGGGCCTAGTCCCAAAATCTTTACCATAGTCCACTTGCTTTTTGCTTTTCTGAGGATGGGGTTTATGAGCGTAGTAACAGATTATCCATCTGGGTCAAGCAGAATAGTTTGTTGACCTAGACCAGTGGTTCTCAACCTTTTTATTGCCATGACCCTTTAGTACAATTCCCTGTGATTTGGCGACCCCCCCATTTATTTTATTATTGGGCAACCCCATTTAATCCTTATATTTCCAATGGTCTTGGGCGACCCCAAGCAAATCATCATTTGACCCCAAATGGGGTCGCGACCCACAGGTTGAGAACCG
Organism: Pipa parva; assembly: GCA_019650415.1. Classification (NCBI taxonomy): domain Eukaryota; kingdom Metazoa; phylum Chordata; class Amphibia; order Anura; family Pipidae; genus Pipa; species Pipa parva. The sequence goes on from WMED01002550.1 coordinate 1,765, forward strand.
CTGACCTAGACATACCTGAACAGGATCCAAAGGCCTACTTCCTGAGTCCTCCAGATTAATCAAGGATGCACAAAATGTAGTCTCTTTCTTGACCTTTTACTCACAGAAGTGATGTGTAGATCAACTGTTCCAGTAAAAGTAACATATCACATGGTGAACAAAAATATCATTATGGCCATGAAGTGCTATGTTATGACCTATACAGATCATATGTAGTCTTGTGCCCTTCAGATGACTGCAAGATTTTGAACACTTTAAGATGCAGTGAAGAAAAAAATCTGCCCCATATAGCATTTACATGACGATTCAAATGTATTATGGTGTTAATTTTTATTCTGTATGATAAAATTTGCTAATAAAGATTAAAGTTGTGGCTTGACGGAATGTCACAGGAAGTGGTATTTCCTGCATTAGTGATGCATATAGCATGGGTGGCCTAGAGGAGGTAAATATTTCCAGGGAAGTTCCCACAGTTCTTTACACCATCTGACCTACATAGGTAGGGATATAGGCAAGTAGTAGGGCATAAGTACAGCACAAGAAAAGTACTGGCTAGATCCTGACAACGCTAGCACATTGTGAAGACCATGGTGGAAGATGTAAAGATATCGTATCCATAACCCTTATGTAACAGAATATAGTTGGAGTTAATGGTTACTGGTTTTGTTTTGATTTTTGGATAAAAATTGGACAAGGGGGGGGCTAATGCTGCTTGTGTTAACACCTTTAGATCCTGCTATTGAAGACAAAGGTAGACGGACATCAAATCGCATTGAAAGCTTAAAACTCCTACCACTCAGTGCAATAGCAAACGTGGCAAACTGCATTATGACAAAATTGGTCAAAGGCACTTTGCCCCAGATTAAGGCTTCTGTGAAAAGTTGCAATGCATTTGGTTGCAGTCTCCATTGCATAGCATTGCCCATGTTTTGATGCTGAGGTCAGATTACATCGGGTGACACTTCCCTAACTGATGAATAGTTCTTTATCTGTTTTCTCTGAAACATCTGGAAGGTTAAACAGTTCTTTATCTGTTTTCTCTGAAACATCTGGAAGGTTAAACAATCTCTTTTGGTCTCTTTCCAGGTCGGTGATCAAGTGATGGTCCTTAATCGATTTGGCCTTTGGCAGGAGCTTGTCTGTATCCAAACTAACCACACCTTCATTATGCCAGAGGGAATGAGTTTTGAAGAGGGAGCGGCCTTCCTGGTAAACTACATAACTGCCTTTATGATCCTGTTCCACTTTGGGAATCTGCGACCTAACCAAAGTGTCCTCGTCCACATGGCTGCCGGTAAATTTGTCAAATTGCTCTGCCCTTCATATGTAATAATTATCTTGTATGTAATCTAAAGATTGGGAATCAAAGCAGTGATGTTGGTTAAGCCTTTGCAAATCCTTTTTTTTTTTTGTTTTGTTTTGTTAACCAGAGTGAAACATTTTACTTCACAGTTAATAAAAACAGCATTGCCAAATGTTAGATATGTTTATATTCATTTTCCATTGTTGATCTGTGGGAAAACTGATAAACTAAGATTTCCCAACATAATGGAGCAGAACACCCAGACATTGGCTATACCAGATATGAGTGTAGGTCTTGTTAATGATGGTACTTTTATATAGACAATACTAGGTACGTATCTCTTGTTTTCTACACATTTAAAGGGACCCAACCTTGCTGGCTTCAAACAACCAATCACTTTTTTTTTTTTCCCCCCCATTTTTATGGTCTTTTACCTTTTAGTAATGATTAGCGCTCAAAATGATACCAGTGCTTTGAGGTATGATTAAGCCAAAGGGGTATTCAGTGGTAAAATAAATGGTAAAAAAAATCCCCTTTATCCTTTCTGCCCCATAATTTCACTTTTTTTTTTAATGTTAAGTTGTTCTTAACCTGGCAGACTCCCACCAATATTATTTATTGGTATTGTTTCCATTAGCACTTTTACGAACGGCATTTCCGCTCTGGTTTGTAATAAGTTGCTTGCTGATGTATAATAACATATCTGACTTTATTGTACATTAAATGGATATACAGTGGTACCTCTGTTTTTGAACGACTTGACTTTCAAACAAATCTGTATTCAACCACGAAATTCGAGAAAACTTTGCCCTGAAATCCGAACAAACATTTGGAACTCTAACACCCGAGATGAGCCGAATGGCGTTCGTTCAGCCCAGCGCGCATTAATACGAGTCAATCTGTGATCGGATTTCTTATGGGATAAATTGTTTCGGTTCTCGACCACACTTCCGGAACGAATTGTGGTCAAGAACCGAGGTACCACTGTACAAAGTTGACTGAATTCTGCTTTGACCACTTTATACCACCCCATACTACTTTAACTGTATGAATCCAGTTATGGCTTAAAGGGTCTATTTACTTTGGAGTTTACAGTATATTATATTTGACAGTTTTTTTATAAGACTGTTAAATACAGTGTATATGTTTTTATATAGTGCTTTAGAGATGGATCATTCACTTCAGTTCATAACCCATGGAGCTTACAATCTAGTTTCCCTATTCATTCACACATATATAGACAGATTTATGTTTTTGGATTGTGGGAGGAAACCCACGCAGGTGCGGAAAGAATGTATAAACTTTGTGCAGATGAAGTCTAGGGTGGAATCAAACCCAGAACCAATCCTCTGCAAGGCAGCAGTGTAACCACTGCACTACCCTGTGCGGTGCCCGGCACTGGTAACTTAACTTTTTTTTTATTTATGTTCATCTCTAAACAGAAAATGAAACTGGCTTGATGTAATTTCTTCTGTTGGCTTTCAGTTCAGACTCTTCTCATCCAGAATCTGAAGGAATTCTATGCCACCATTGTTTCTAGCGTTTGAACTACAACCAAATAATATATTTAACTCTGTTGTAGCTCTTGCCATGGAAAATTATTTATATTGAGAATGTAGTTAAACATTTTATATTGTAATTTTATTTCGCACCTGAAAGTCCTGCACCTTAGGCTCTGCAGGGTCTATTTTCTTGCACCTGATTGCATTGTGCCTTCTCAGTCATCTTAAGTTGCAGTGAACATTCTAGTGAGCACAGCAGATGATGATAAATATTGCTTAATTTTCACAAATGAAATACTTTATTTGTTTTTTTTATAAAGTCTTTAGTTACACACATTAATATAATATAATATATATTATATCTGTTCAGTCGAGGCAAACTTCTCACTTTCCTATTTTTGACCACTTCTTTCATGGGCATATTTATGTCAGCCTTGATTGCATCTGTCCAGCATGTTCATTGGTGTCCTCCTCATAAACGTGTTTTTTATATACATTATTAATTTCGTGCATATTGGATCATAAGGAGGTGGTACTCTGAGTTCAGCTCCTCATTGCCCTGGTCTATTATTTATATGTAAACAAGATGCTATAGCGAAAAAGTAAAATCATTCGCACTGTTGCAACATATCACAAATGAATCCAAACTGGAACACCCTCATTTAAACTAACAGCAGTTTGTTCCCAATCATTTAGCAAGGTTTCTGCCAAAGAACCATTCAGCTAATTTGTGTTACAAATGTTTAGTGAAATTGGGCAACATCATGTCAGCTGCACTACGCTAAACCGCTTTACTACTTAGTTTAATAGATGTTTATTGGGCTTGTCTGCTATACTCAGTCCTTTATCAAACTACACTGATTTCTTCCCATTTTAATTATGATCTCCTCTTGAATGGCATCTTGTAATAGTCACTCCTTTCCTTATTTGCAAGTTGATGTTAGAGGGTCTAACTTTCTGGATTTCTTCTTGATCAGTTTAAAAGGGAGAGTAATGAAATAAAATGCACTTGAAGAAAACTTTATTTTTGAATTAAAAAAAAAAAAGTTACTTTCACCAAGTTTATGCAAAACATACCTTAAGCCAGTGAAGAGAGACGAAGGCAAGGAAACAAATATTAGAAATTCACATTTAAAGAGAATTGTTTTTGGTCCACTCCTCTGCTACAAACTAAGCATGGATCACACCTCATATGTCCCAGTAAAGGCTTTCACCACACAATATATTAATGGGTCTGTAGGTACCCTCAAATGATCTACAAATATATTGTACACTAGCACGCATACTAGTATAAAGAGAATCAGCTAATTTATACAGTTTTCAAGAGTCTGACTTTGGCTGATCGGTGGCAAGGCTTAATGACTCGGCTTGTTACACAGGGTCTGGCTTTGTTAGGGTGTGCATTTTGCTGGTTTGGCGGATGTGCTGTGTGTGTGTGTGTGTGTGTGTGTGTGTATGTGTGTGGGAGGGGGGGGGGGGGGGGGGGGGGGGAACTTCAGTCAACAGACAGTGCTCTTTGATCCCCATGAGGGTTTCCCCAGAGACGAGGCATTTTGTTTTGAAAACTCAGCAAGTGACCACGTCTGCTCATACCTATTCTGATGTAAAACTTTCCCTTCATCCAACTCTCCATTTTAAGAGAGTTGCATGCAGTTCCTCTATGCTATAGTCTACCTGAATTAAAAATTTGCATGTACTCATTGTGGTGTATGGGAGGAGTGAAACATACTTCCATGTCCTGCTTTATGTATGTTTCTATAGCACATACAAGTAAATTGCAAGCCTTGTACATGGTCGCTCCTTATCCTGTCTAGATGCACAGAACATCCTGCACCATGTAAGGACTTGTGCTTCTGATTAGATCTTTGCTTACCAGATGACTTGTTCTTGTCTGTTACCCTACCCAGCTGTTACCGGTCTTATTTGAACAATCCAAACAATGATGTACTTCTTCTACCCTTCCTAACCTCTTAAATAGGCAGACTTCAATTCTCCTCTATCCTTGAGCTTTAATATCTCCACATTGTGTTGGACACCTAAGTGCTATAGAAAATTACTTTTGTCGTTTTTTTTTTTTTTTTTTTTTTCTTGGAATTGTTGCTGTCTCCTTCTGCAAAAAATTTGTGTTTTTTATACTCTTAAATATCTTGACACGGTTTAATGTCTACATAAAGTATGCCTTAACATGTTAATGTAAAATTAAGACCCAAGAGGTATACCAATTAGATAAGTTAGTGTCCTGCCACTATCCTTCGTCAGTGAAAGGGAAGTTGTAATTGATACTCCCTCTAGTTATGGAATGTATGATCTCTTCTTGGTATCCCAAGATGCATTTCAGATGAGCAGACATAGAATAGGTTCATTCTCATTTATTTAATTGAATCATTTGAATGCTGGAAGATTTGTTAAGTTTGCCTTTTGTACATTGTAGGAAAAAATTAAGGGGTAGAAGCCTAAATACTCATTCAGGATGATCTTTCTTTAGGAACATACTTCATTATCTATTTGTTCCAATATATCATTAACACTTATTCCAAGACAACATTTCGCTAATACATAATCGGCAAAAAGATATAATTCAACATTTCCGATGTCTGTCTCAAAGAGCTGCTAACAGATGCGCATATGAAAAGGCATCCATAGACCCAGAGATTATAGTTCTTTGGGGCTTCATGTAACAGATTGCAACCAAATAGAGTATTGAGCATAAACTTTTCCAAATATGATCAAATTAGAAGCATTCAACAGACCAGTACAGTTCCCTCAGGACAATATTTATGGTAATATCTTGCATTAACTAACTTGAATCAAATGTTACAATTACTGTGAACAGTTTCCATCTGCAATTCCAGTGATTAAGTTCCATGAAATGAAGGCAGCAAGTCAGGAAAGCATCTTGGAAACATTAATGCCCCTTTGTCAACAGCACTGCCTTTAAATGAGCTGTGTCTCGGAGACTAGAGATTTTGCCATTTCATTGATTCTGTTCTGACTACTGTATTTCTGCAACAGATTGACAAATACTTGTCCTCAGGCATCTGCTTCATGATGGGTGATGCATAGAAATTGCTCTTTAATTGTAGAGTTTCTGGGAAGTCAGTTTAAAGGGGTTGCCTACTCTGGAATCCTCAGCATGTTGTAAATTGCACCATTCAGTTTACAGTTGTCTCAGCTTTTTTTATTTTTTTGACTTTTCAATTGTCTAGCACTTTGGCTGGTTCTTAGGTTAATAAATCCTAGCAACCAGAAGACCTTTTTAAATGTATAAAGGACAAAAATGTAGACAAGACTTCTAAACAAAAGTTTTACAAATTCCAAAAAAATAAATTTAAGTGTAGATTCAGACTCTTGGAATACTGCCATCTTCAACATTCAAGAAAGTAATTTGAAATATGGACAACCCCTTTAACTTGGTTAGACAGTGGAGTTCTTAGAATCAGCATGTGAATAATGCAGTGTCTCTGCATAAGATGCAATTTATTTTGTTTACACATTGTCAGTAATTGTCAGATAATTTGGCAAACAAATCTGCTAGCAATAGGTAGACTGTTTATAAGGCATTTGACAGTGACCTCATGTTCTCTTTATTTACATTGTCCCATGTGGTAACATAACACCATATATCATTGAATATTGTTCACCACAAAAGCTAATAAAAAAAACCCCTTCTTTAAATACCTATCAATATCTGTTCTTTCAAGGAATATTCTTGGCTCCTCTCACCCAGTGGTAGGCTCCATGGACTTGCTCCGCATGTGAATTCTCCTGCAATATAGCAGTGGCACATTTACAATTCTTAACAATCCCTTGTTTGGGCAATTGAATCATTTATATCACCTATTTGCCATTTTCAGCAAAAGCACAATTTATTTTAATTTTTTTTCTGTCCTTGAGCCAAGGCAAACAAAGCCCCTAAAACTTCAATTATCTGTTGTTCTTTATCAATGGATTTAATCTGGTCAAAGGAGGGACTTTGCCCCAATATTTTACTGTGACTTTAAGTATCTCCTTTATTGTGATGGTAACACTTTAAAAATTTAATGTACAGTAAGAAAAATCACTCCCAGCGCATCCTTTACATTAGTTGGTGTAAATTCCAAAGCATGACGTCCCTTCCTCCTAGATTAGGGATAAGACTGACCATACTTCCTTTATTCTTCCTGACTTTAGTGACCTTTGTTCTTTCCAATAGCAATATTTCCTGTTTAGGTTGAAGCTTTGTTTTGCCAAAGGAAAAGAAATCTAACTACAAAGAAACGGAGACGTAGTTGAAGTGATAATTCATTATTTAGTTTAATTTGTATCTCTAGTGCCAGTTTTTGTAACCTCCATTGAGTGTGTGATAGTTTGAAGGCCATGAAGATGCTTCTTTCAAGTATGACGGATGATCGTGCTCTGGTTGCAAGACAAGGCTATTTATAATCCCGATGATGTCTAATTGAATTTCTCAGTGGTAAAGGGTTTAAAGTCTTACTAAACTGTATTTATGCATGAAATTTTGTTTTCCTGTAGAGTGCTTAAATTGATTTTAATTTTGAGATGTTAACACCACTTCAACTTTTTCTAGAGAAATGTATTTTTTGAAAAACCTGAAAACTGTATCACTGGATTAATGGTTGATTTCTGCACTTGTTAAAGGGGTGTATGATGCCAAAGGCTATTCTGACTTTGAATCCTCTTATCAAACCAACAACACATTATTTTTTTTTCCCTACTATTTCTGCTTAAATGGTTATTTACTTTTTTTTTTTATGTACTACTGGATAAATTTGCCTAGGACAGAATTAGTAACATTTAAACATTACAGATGTTGCAATGTGCTCTATTGTTTAAAAGCAAGGTATTTCATGCCTTGATAGGAAAAAAAGTTTGACAAGGTAGTATTTAAAACCAGTCCCACAGGGCTCCTGAGCATGCTTAGTTCCCTGGCTCAAGGGAATAACTAGGAAACTAAATTTTAAAATAACTAAAAACAATTGTTATAGATTTCCCCTTTAAAGGCTTGTTATAATATCATTACTGGTCTTCCCCTTTCCCTCTGTGCTTAAATATATGCTATTTTATACGAATTAAAGAACAAAGATCATTATCTAAAAACTTGCACAGTACAGTTCTCCCCCCCAGCAATTATTCTTGTACAAATCTTTTGTTAGGCCTGTGTTGATTATTGCTAAGAGAGGCCATGATAAAATGATGTTGAACATGTCAACTGCAGTACCATTGATCCATGTTGCCTTTAAATCGAGAAAAAATTAATCCCGTTCGTCTCAGAAAATATGATATAAATGGTTGGAGGGTGTCTGGTCCTTCTTAGTTTGCAAACAGCCCCTTTACAGTTGGTCATTATTTAATGGTCCATTTCATATGGAGACTTTGTTAGGAGGTCCTTTCTAGAATTTGTCTGTTTGGATTGCACCCCGGCAAAAGGGGTATTCAAAAAGGTTTCATTCCTTTCATGTTTAAATACGCATAGAAATATTCTGGTGACCATAATGCTGTTTGACATCCTGAGTATAATGTGGTGATTAAACAGAAAGCATTCCGTTCACTTAACTTTGTCTCACAAGGTACCATGGAAATATCACATTGGGCGGACACGTATGCAAGATAGAACATTTTATAATGGGTTTGAAAGTGGTCCTATAAAACTTTAGCTAGCCCTTGAGGGTGGACGTTCTCCTTAAAGGGAAAGCTATTGATTCTATAACCATTAAATTGTATGGGGGTTGGAGGGGGGAAATGTAAGAGCTAACACATAGTACACGCACTTCATATCCAACAATCAAACCTTTGATCCCATTGAAGTATTCTTACAAGTACTGCGTAGGAATATATGGAATGTCAATGCTAATTCAAAGTTTCACTGGTGCTCTGCAGCTCTGTTACATCCTGGGATTCCATATACAGCATTTAAGATTCGTCCAAAGCAACTGCATTATATTTAGCTAAATTAGCTAAATCTGCAGATTGATTTCCATCTCTCATGTTCCCCTATTCTTTCTTATGAAGAATCACACTTCTGAATGTGTATTTTAGTGCAGCTAATGAAGATGAAATTTTTTTCATTAACTGATGGAGATAAAGATTCAAGAATAATAGCACGTTAAGGATGAGGTGTAGGTATGGAAGGCATCTTGTTCAGTTATTTGCCAATTTATTTTTTTTCTCTTTAAATTTTGTTTTGGTCCAATTGTCGTTTTTTTGTTTTTTTTTTTTTGTTTTTTTTTTTGTGTTTTTTCAATTTAAAATTAATATTAAAAAAACAGAAAAAGCCAATAGATATATTTAAACATACAAGTTTGAGGATATTTCCGCTTGTTATACTTGGTCCTTTAAATAGGAGAAATCTCTGTATTGACCCTTGATACGATATATATTGTTATTAGATAACATGCTATTTTGTGTTTTGATATTTTGAACATTTTTATTACTACTGTAATTTATACCACTTTTGTTGACTGGATGGACACGCTCAGGATTAGTGAAAGAAGGACCCAACTTCTAGTGATAATCTATGTTAATATCTATTGTGCAGACCCGTTTTTAGAAGAAATATAAGCACCTGTTGGCTTATATACTGATATTTATGCAGTATATAATTGTATTTATCTATAATACTGTTTCCATATTTTACCTTGTTGGTAGTGTATACCACTTCCCATTAGCGCTCACTTTGCCTTTACTGTAAGGCGCTGATCCATTCTCTCTGGCCCATAATGCATCTGGCTTTACAGCACGCTACATATTCACACCAAACTTGTAAGTCAACTCCGTGCTCCTTTCATTTCTGCAGTTTTGTTTTTCTGTAAAATCTCTGTTTTAGCATGTGATCGGGCACATGGACAGAAATAGCTCAAATACAGAGCCAGAGTCACAGTGGTGCCAAATCTTATGCAATTCAAATTCAACAAAACAGCTTTGTGTTTAACCCTTATGTGCCATGTTCTTCGACATATATTTTCTCATCTCCCATGATTCAGTGTACGAATACAGCATTACTAATTAGTGCTGGCGTGGAATCTGTTATAATTATTTTGTAGTATTGTGATCGGAAGCCATTCCCATTTCTTTGTATAAACTTTCAGAGTAAAGACATGGGTTTTGGGCAGGCTTTGAAAGGGAGAAAAAAGTTATTGTTTGTCTTGCTCGATCTGTACAATGCTGCCCTTGACAGGAAGGGGATATTTGCAATGTGAAGTACAGTAGTTTCCTACATCATGTAAAAAAACCCAAACTCTTAATGCAGTTTCAGGCTACTTTTTAACAGGTTTTGCAAGCCTTATCTAGCGTGTTTCAATGTCTGTTTCATTTATCCTGTTGGCACATATCTGGGCTTTATTCATGAAATTGTTATCCATTTGCCTCTTCCCAAATTACATTGATCAAACTTTGAGGCAAATTCGCAACCAGTTCATGCATTTGCAACAGTTGCGAACTTAATGCTCTTTGTGCGTGCTTAATGAATCGCAAAGTTACCCATTTTGCATCATCATTAGTCTGTCCTAGTAGCAAATTTGTCACTGTGTATTTTGTCTTATTCACCAAGTGGTGAATTAGGGGATTGATGGTAGGGTTCGTACTGTCCGACTGACTTTCACTATTAAAGAAGTATTCAAAGCCATTCGCTTCCTCGCTATGTGAATCTGTCCGTTATTGAAAAAGTAAAGATTTTGGGCCCAGGGAGGGACCTGAAGTGATAAGAATTCACTTCTACAGTAGAGTTCTCATAGTAACAGTTTATAAGGCTGAAAAAGACACAAGCCCTTCCAGTTCAGCCTATTTTCCTGCAATGTTTGATCCAGAGGAAGGGAGAAACCCATAAGGCAGGAGCCAATTATCATATTGTGGAAAACATTCCTTCCCAACTCCAAATATGGTAATCCTAATAATGCCCTTAATAAATATGTAATGTTCTTGCACTGATGAGGGAAAACATCCAAACCCATTTCACTCTAATGAATAAGACCAAAAGTTTCTGGTCACTTCTACTTTTTCAAACAATGTAGAGGTGATTGATTGTGCCAAGTGTTTCCTGTTGTCGGCTCGCACCACTCCATAGCTGGTGGTAAAAGCGCTGCAATATGAAACATTAACAGGGCCCTAGTCTAAAATGTGCTATACATACATACATGGCCATTGGCCATGACACTGGTGGGGTTTTGTTTTTTGTGCAATCTGGTTTTACAAAGCTTGAATACATTTTTTAGATTTGGCTTAATAAGCCCAAAACTGATGTGAAGTGATGAATTAGGACAGACATATTGTTTCAAATTCATTTGACTTTGCCAGATCAAAGTGACAAATTAAGGGGTTGATGGCAGAGCTGCAGTGTTGTGTAAGCCATTCAAAACACAGTGACAAGGTGACCTAAAAATACATGTAATAACTTGTATACAGTTGGTCTATGGTGAAGATCCTAACTACCCTTCCCTGGTTTGATTGACATCATTTTGCATTCTGCTACTATTTGACAGACTACGCACCCACCAGCGTCTTTCGCTGTTCACTTGTCCATCAAGCCTATTCTCTGCTTGGTTAATAAGAAGCAAATAAGTGATTTCCCCACGTAGTGTCACAAATTGATGTGGAGCGTATTAGTGCATTAGCAGTTTAGCTAACATCCTCCAGTGTCTATTTTACAGGTCACTAAATTTATAAGCATCTTTGTGTTGGTAACATACTAGCTCTTATTAATATAATATTCTACCTAAAGTGTATAGATCTTTTCTGAAGATTAGGGCCAAAATAACCATTGTAGGGCTACATGTACCCCACTCTAGGTATTGGTTATCTTGGTCGTATGACTCATTGGCAAGAAATATATTGCTAATTTAAGCACAGGTTAACAGATGCGTTTATATAGTTCTTGTTTAATACGTTGTGGGGCTTTTCATGAAAGTGCAATTTTAAAGTCTTATCTCTGATAGCCAAAACAGTCATTCACACAGTAGTAGGATGCATAGCTGTTATCCATGAATTTGAGCCTCCTCACATTGTCCCACTATCTGAATTAAGTGAAAATTGCATTGCATTCCATTCCATTCCATGTCTCCATATTTCAATTCTTATTGTCTCTTTTGAATGTTTTCTTACTCCACAATGGAGCCCTGCCATCAGCTCCCTAATTCGGCACTTTGATCTGGTGAATTTGGAGCCGTATGCCTTGCTAAATTATACATTTCTATGCACTCCGGACACTTGGGTAAACAGGCAAAATTCGTGCACTTGTAAAGTAATGCGGAGAGCTTCATAAGTCTGCAACTCTTAAAATGTCAAATTGGTTGCAAATTCACCACATCAGAATTGATTCAGAAGTGAAGTTAGAGAAAGTAGTGGATGGACATGAATTAGAATTTGTACACAGCTGTCTGACCTTTAGTGAGTAAGCCCCTAGATCAGGGGTGAGCAACCTATGGCTCTCGAGCCAGATGTGGCTCTTTTGATGGCCGCATTTGACTGTAACGAGTGGTGCTCACATCCAAGCAGTGCTAGTTAGTCTGCTAGCTAATCCCCAGCAAGTGCTGTAGTGGCAAAGCTCTCTCAGCGCTTCCAGGTTGCTAGCCAATCGGGAGCCGCTGACATCACCTATATTATGTCAGCGGCTCTGGATTCAAAAGGGCTAAACAGAGCCGCACGTATATGGCGTTCTCAGCACAAAAGGTTGCAGACCCCCTGCCCTAGATCTTGTATGTATAATCTTGACACTGATGGAGATGTATATCAGCAGCACTGGAAATGCCTACTACTTACTTTAATAATGTTCTTTTATTAAATCCACTGAGATAAAATAAGATTGAAGATGGTTATACAGGCAAAGAATAGAGGGAAGGGGGGGGGGGGGGGGGGGGTGGAAACAGTAGTTGACAATAGAAGGATCTGTCTGGGTTATGTCTGACGCAGCTGAATCCTACTTTTTTAAATCAATTTAAAAAAAAAAAAAAAAAGCCATCTTGTGATCCTATAAAGCTTGTTGGCAACGATGGTGCTTTGCAGATTTCTACCCTGAAAATGTCAGTTTCTAGATAACAAGGACAATGCATGTAGACAGAATGTAGTAGAGGGGGGAAAAGACTTCATTTCCATTGCTTACAGCTTCCCATACAGCGCCTGCATTTTCCTCCCACGCGCCCAAGGGATATATGAATTCCAGGAATTTAAAGAACAGATGACATGAATCTCCACTCATCTGCAGAATGGCAAACATTAAGCTTTTATTAGAAAACGATTTATTTCTCCATTCTGTCTACCTTCATAGATAAACCACTCTAGCATTTTATTCTGTGCTACATGAAGACGAAGCAAATAAGTTGCTGCTCTTTGCCTTAAAGAGAGAAAAAAATCTCCATTGATGTAAAGGTTTAATTTGCTCCTAAAATATTATGCATCCTGTTTACTAAAGTACTGATAGAACCACCTGCAGCGGTGTATACAGGTAGTCCTCGACTTGCGTCGTTGATCCGTTCTTACCCGGCATCGTAAGTCGGAACATGGCATTGTATAAAGCGTTGTAACCCCGGAACAACGTAACTCGAGACTGTCGTAACCCGAGGACTAACTGTATATGTGCGAGCGTGCTTTTGTTTGATTCCAAAAATGGATTGCTTACTGGTGCGTATGTCCGGGGATCTTTTGGTTCCATATAACGTATCTTTATTTGAGCACTACTTTTTTGTGCACCGGTCACCACAAAACACTAATACCAATTTAGTTTGTACTAATGAAATAAGCATGTGTGTTTTTGTTTTTAATATATGTATTTTAAAAAATGTACCTTTTTATACAGCGTTTCTGTCATCTTCCCTGTCAGCCAGACTTTTCTTTCTGGGGTTGACGGGGCTAAATGATGGACATTATAGCTCCTCCAATCTGATCCCTGCTAGATCATGATTTTTAATGTATTTATGAAAACATTTATTTCATTAGTAAAATCTAAATTGGTATTAGTGACAGGTGCACTTCAATATTTGAGTGTTTTTTTTTTTTTTTTTTTGTTTTTTTTTGTTTTTTTTTACCTGCTTCCTCTATCACATTGGCAGGGGATGAAGGCTTTCAAGACGCAGTCATTAATTTATTTCTGCTCTGGAAATGGGAAACGTGTCCTTTTTGAGCTAGGTTGTAGAGTTAAGTTATTTCCAAACTCCTCTTCATTGGGTCAGTTGACTGCAGGACTTCCATCCATCTCAAGTAATACAATTCTAAATTCTGTGAAATAAGTAGAGTTGCTTTCCATAACTTGTGAATTTCAGCTTTTGTGAAGACTTTCTAATGAACATTTACATTCCGTTTGAGATTTGTCTTGCTGCAAACCTTTGTGCCTTAACCAATGTTTATTCTATTTACATACTAGGTGGTGTTGGAAATGCAGCTGTCCAGCTCTGTAAGACGGTGGAAAATGTCACAATTTTTGGTACTGCCTCTGCATCCAAGCATGAAAGTCTAAAGGAAAATGGAGTCACGCATCCCATTGACTACAGGGCAAATGATTATGTTGAGGAGCTTAGAAAAATCTCCCCCAAAGGTAAATGTTGTCTTGTTCACAAAGAGTGCTATAATCTATACCAATCTCTGTACTGTGTCGTATGCAGGGTTAGACTGGAATGCTGGGTCCCCCAGGAAACAAGAGCTTAGGGACCTTGTCTCTTCCTTTAGTCACTATGATTTACTTGTCTCCTACATTTTTTTATTTTTTTTTCTACAAACCTTTTACTTACTTTACATTAGCCTCCAGAACATACCATTATGCTGCAATTTGAAACTTCAGAAGGGCCCCCCACTTTAGCCTGGGCTCACCCAGAATTTTCCTGGTGAGCCAGGCTGACCCCGGTTGTATGTTATGTTTCATTGTTGCTTAAATTTAGCATCCTTTTATAATTGTTGCCAAAGACTCTGCTAAAACCTCTAACCTGAACTTTAATAGTGGTGTTAGTAACATAATTTCAAAGTTGGATGAACATATGATTGTTTAAAACAGGGGTCTAAAACTCACAGGATTTGGGGTGATAGTTTGTGGCCCCCCCGCTTGAACCAACACAGGGAGTCCTGGCTGACTCCCTCCATGGTTTGGGGAGGGCTCCTGTGACCCGATCAGCTACAGGAGCCAATAGGAACCTGGAAGCTGCTGAACTCTGCCTGGGGGGTAAGACCCACCCAGCCACCAAAGAAAAATTTTCTAAATTAAACCCAATGACAGCCCCCCCAGTGTCCCCAGATTGCCTCCCAACCATAAAATTTACCCACAATTATAATTTAAAAAAAAAAACAGATGTGCCAGTAGCCCATAGAGCCGCACATTGCCCTGCTGACCCATGTATTTCCCCAGCAGAACTGCATATTGCCCCACAAAGCCGCTGATTGCCCTGCTAGGCAGTGCATTGTTTTTAAATCTGTTTTCTTGTGGAAAACTTGTGGCCCAGCCTTACCCAAAAAAAAAAGAGAAAATCCTCAGTTATCCTTAACTTTGAGGTTTCATCAAAAAATCTCATATCAAAAATGTTAATATTTCCAGGTTTTGTTAATTTTGTTTTTTTTTTGTTTGTTTTTTGTTTTTTTGGGTTAAATGGGGCACTTCATGACTATTTTCTATGTACTCTAGAGGTCAGTGGGACTGGGCAAGAATCCAACAGATGATAGATGGATGATATGAACAAAAACTAAACTTTCAAAATATGGAATTAAAGATATCATTTTTTAGAAATCTTCTTCTTTTTTTTTTTTAAATAGGGACTTATAATTTATAAACATCCAGTTATTACCTGTGGCTGGGATGTTGGGAAAAATTTTCTTAGTCCAGAATCCCATGACAACAAATCCTTGTTTGTGTTCATAATTCAGCCTAAATGTGGACGCTACTGCTTCTGGCAAAACTGACTTGCTTAAAGGCTTTCAGAGTCTGGAATGAAAACACTGTTTGCATGGCTTCCATTTTACTTTAGTCAGCAGACTTTGGCAGAAAGATCGCCAATCACACTATTTATTTACCTGGAAAGGAAGATGATTTGCTTTTCTACAGAGTCTTGAC
Source organism: Pipa parva (assembly GCA_019650415.1). Lineage (NCBI taxonomy): Eukaryota > Metazoa > Chordata > Amphibia > Anura > Pipidae > Pipa > Pipa parva. Next base: position 17,588 of record WMED01002550.1, read on the forward strand.
CTTTTTCCAAGTCAGAACAACACCTGTAAAATTGGTTTAAAAAGGTCCATTTTGCAGCTTTCCTAAATTGATGCATTGCACACAGTCGAAACCTATAAACATGCACTTTTTTTTAAATTCTAATAGAAACATCAACGCCATATTTTTAACAATAGACTTGCGTTAAATCTTTGTACACATTATGTTATGCTTGAAAAAGAGGGACCTTTCAATGGAAATGTGTATTCCCTGTATGAATCTCAGTACGACATTGTTTCCCAGGAACTAAGCTGCTGCTAAGGCCTAGATAAAACTAAGCTTGACACCCCCTGTAATGATGTCCTGTTTGGACAGAATATTGGCTTAAGTCAGATAATATCCCCCAACCCTTTCTTCCAGTATAATGAGAAAAAATTCCATGTAATGTAGTATATGAATTGCATATATTGTGAATCATATAAATCATGTCAGTCGTAAAGAAAAGTATTGTGCTTCCCTTTTGAAAAACAAAGGACAGGTACATATCATTTCAGGCTAATGACCTGTTATTAAATGGAAACGCTGCACATTTGTTCTTGTGACACCAGTTTTATGCCTGAGTCATCAAGCTCATCTCCCTTCACAACAAAGCAGTGGCTGTGATGGAACTTTCTCTAGAATGCACAGTTCAGTTCTGTGATGTAACTTTAAGTACTTTTCCTACCTATAATCATGCGCGTGTGGGGAGTTTATTTTTCCTGCTGGGGATATGGGGTGCTGCATTTCTTACGATTGAAAAGCATGAGTGTTACTTTGCTATCTATATTCTGCAAGCCAATGCAAAAGTAAAGCGCCGACGGGCTTTTATTTTCTAAACTCACGTGCAAGTTCTCTGATCTACTGCAAGATGTGTTGGTGACCATTTACTGTTTTTATAGATTTCAGTATTTTATGTTTGCTTAGAAAACACTGGTACAGCGATAACATTTGTGGGATGCTGACACGGAGAAAGGCATTCCAGGAATCCTTAACAATAGCACAAAACTTAGGAATGACATGCATTAGGTGATATGTACTTAACATATTTGGCTAGCCCATTACTGTAAATAAAGGTCTCGTTAAATCTGCTTCATAAATTAACCCCTGTTTGATCAGCACCCAGTATGTTAATCTAAAATTCCCTTTTAATTGATGTACACCATTCATATTTATGTATTCAAAATTGTTGAACTAGTGCTTTAAGCTTTAGCAACCAATCCGCCATTAGGTTTGATTTGGGTTAATGATGCTGAACATATTGATTTTTGATTGGTTGCTGTTCAATACAGCACTAGTACACATTTGACTCTGTTTGCAGATTAAGCAAAAAACAAATCGCATTTACAAAGATTATGGATAATTTGTAGAAAGCATTGCCTTGTTGTTTTAACTACTTTACTTTCACTTTCTAGGGTTGGTTTCATCATGAATATATAATACATATAATTATTCTAAGCTAAATTATAAATAGTGGCTTTGACACTTGAAAGTGAATGAACCTGTTTATATAACCAATTAGACTCCTATAGGGCAGGTGAAGCTGAAATATAAAACGCACACTTTTATATATGCAACATTTGTTCAGTACAAAAATCTAAACCACAAAAAGATTAAGCAACAATAATGCATTAAGTGGTGCAATAAAAATTCATAGTTAATTTCTTTTAATCTGTTATCCCATACAAATTCATGCACTTATGGCCAATTTAGAGACAAATTACAGATAAAACTAGAACTGTGTATTAATATCCTGTGCAAAAAGGAGAAAAATACAATATTTTTTTTTCCATATTTTCTAGGTGTAGATGTTGTCATGGACCCCTTGGGAGGATCGGACACCTGTAAGGCATTCAATCTGTTGAAACCTATGGGAAAACTAGTGATATACGGTATGTACAATTGGGATTTTTACTAAAGGCTAAATAAGGTAGTGTACAAAAGAGCTAAATGAAAAAGAGAACATTGTTTTAGAAATTGTGCTTAGAAACAATTTACTTTAGCCTAGATCAGTGGTCGGCAAAGTGCGGCTCGCGAGCCACATGCGGCTCTTTAGCCGCCTTGTTGTGGCTCGGGACGCACTGCTGAAGCCACGCCCACTGCTGCCGACTGCTCTTCTGATTGGCTGTCTGTGGTCATGGGGTTGGGAGAGGGCACACCTCCCTCCTCCGGAGGCTCAGAAAATGGTTATCGCCGCCAGAGGAGGGAGTGAAATGGCTCCGTCCTGAAAAAAGTTTGCCAACCCCTGGCCTAGATGATTGTGCCTTGGCTTCTGCCCAAAATACTGTTGTAACCTATATTTTAAGTCTGCTTTTGGTCCTGATTCTTCACATCTAATGCTTCTGATTTGCATTTAAAATTCCCCATACTTTTTTTTTTTTTTTTAAATTTGAGAATTATGGGAATTAATGCCTAGATGTCTTTGATGCAAGTGTTGATGTGTGCATGCGAGTGCTATTGAAAATAATGGAAATGTGTTTGCGTGTATTGACAAATAATTCGGGTAATGTGAATGAGGCCTTGGTTTATATTAAAGGGCAACACTAACGGTTACAGTTTGTGTAATATTTCTAGAGATAAAATGTATGAATGGTGCTAAATATTACTTGTTAGGCTTGTCGCTTACGTTCTGTAGTGCGCGCAATTTCTGACTTCCCTGCTTTTATTGTAGGGGCAGCCAATCTGTTAACCGGACAGAAAAAGAACCTTATGGCAATGGCCAAGTCCTGGTGGAACCAGTTCAGCATAAATGCCATGCAACTTATTCACTCAAACAAGGCTGTGTGTGGATTTCACTTGGGACACCTGGATGAAGAAATTGAACTGATTACAGGAGTTGTGACCACATTGCTGGATCTGTACAAGCAGGGCAAGATAAAGCCCAAAATAGACTCAAAGTTTCCTTTTGAGCAGGTAGGTGGGGGCAACAAAATAGTGGAGACTGGGAGTCTTCAGAATAACTTCTAGTTTTTTTATCCTTGGGAACAGGATGGAACCCAGTACTATAAAAATTAAACCCACACGTCATAAACATGATTGTGCCATATATTGGGAACCCATGCAATATTTTGCTTTATATTTTTCTGAATCTTGGGAGCATTTAGAAAGTTTGTTCCATTGATGTACCAAAATATGTACGTTGTATAGGATCCTTTAAATCCTGTTGGCAACTATAGTTTTTGACTTTGTACAAGAACCTTATGGCTTAACATGTCTCATGTATTGAAGAACTACTAAAGATTGGCTTAATCTCTTATTAAATGAACAGGTCTGATTAGATAACACAAAGCACTGAAATCAGACACACCATTGAGAAGTTGAGTTCCTGCATCACGTTGTTCCATAACCTTAAAGTAATCCATTTTTCCTGTTTCAGACATGCCCCCCTTCTCTCTGACACACAGACTAGGATCTGCAGGACAGGTCTTCATAAAACAGAGCTTCTGGGAGAGGGTGTGTCTAAAATATGAAAATGGATGCCTTGTACTGTTGGGGAAACAATGAGATGCAGGAGCTTGTAACCTCATAATGATGTGACAGCACAAAGTAGTGTTGTGTTCTGACATCTCTATTTTAATAAGAGATTAAGGGAAAGTTTAAACTTGGATTCGGCGCAAGCATTACCTTGTGATCCACTGGCATAATTTAGGAGAGCATGTGCTGAAGGGTTTGAGATCGAGAGCCAAAAAACTGCTTGTGATTTGTGACCTCCCAATAAAGTTTATTCTTGGGTTTGCTGACTTCCACATGCATACACCCAGATTTGACTGGAGGGGCAAACTTTTGACATTGCACAGTAGGAAATGCAAGTAGAAGCCAAGGGGGTGGCTCATTTACAAATCTCACTTTCCCACACTCTGGGGAGGGTGGAAGCTGTGTGTGTGTGTGTGTGTGTGTGTGTGTGTGTGTATACATCCTTTTTGGATGAAGTTGCTTTAAAACTGCATGTTTTGTTTGGACGCTAGGAAATACCAAACATAGCATTTAATTTCCTTTTTAAAGGGGGTTGTATTTTATTAATTTGTGGAAAAAAGTTCAACTGTCCCTACTCAGCAGAACAAGGGATCTATCATATCTGTTTAGTGTATTTAAAATGGTTTTCTTACAGTACCTTCTTTCCAGAAATAACATGGAATTTTCAGTAGGCCAGGATATATAAAAGCATAGCCAGTAACCCAGGACCATTGCCAGCTGATCTGGATACTTGGATAGTAGACTCTTCATTTTAGCTAAAATAAACACTGTTAACTCTTTAAAATAGGGTGATCCAATCACTTTCTTGTAACATAAATATGTAGAGATCCCTGCATATTGCATCATGTGGTTTGGAAAAACCCATACAAATGCCATGCCTGGTGCTTCTAGTCAGTTTATACTATAGATTGACATATAGGTGCAGTGGAGGAGAAGGGAGGTGCAGGGGATTTACTCAACCAGTCTCTGGATGTATGATAGAGAAACTTATAATTTGTTAGTATAATTTAATATAATAAGTATATTACAGCTGATATATAAAGAACATTAATGTATATACTCAGTGCTATTTTAAAAAGCTGAGGTTGGTAATTTCGGTCATAATTTTTTGATTTATTTTAGTATGGACTTGTATATGTAATGGATTGGGATTAGCAGATCCTCGGCTTTTATTTGCAATGGGCTCCCTAACTCATGGTCACTCTAACCATCAAAGGTATTGTTTTACTTGGTATCAGAGTCAATGGGCAACCTCCTGCAACCATGGTGCTTATTGTTAGTGTGGTTAACATTGCAGAAATATGATTGTGTTTTTTGGTGCAATAATTTGCAGTGTGTGTATAGAATAGAAAAAATAAATGTGGCTATATTGCCAACATGACTGATAACAATTATTCAGTCTGTTTACCTAAAATTGATGAAAGAAGAAAGTGAATGCCTACTGGTCCTCAACAGATAATACGGTTTCAGAATTTACAGACCCAGTTACTTTCCAGAGCTTATGTGAGATGCTAAAAGAACAGTAACACCACAAAATTAAAATGCCTCAAATAAGTTTTTTTTTTTTTTTTGAACTGTCTGGAAAGTTAAAATATTTTGCTTTAGATAATACAGATTCAGGAAGTGTGCCCTAAAACCCAGATTCCTAACGCACCATAGAAAACCTTAGGACTGGGTGAGATCTATTTAGTAATATGGCTTCTATCAGTAGAAAAAATAAGAAAACAAAGCAATCAAATGACGAATACATTTTTAACTTGAACTGTAGTCAAACTACATCTTTACATATGCAGTACTATACCTTACTGAGAGGTTTCTCCCCAGTAGATGTTTCATGTGAAAAGGATGATTGGTTACACAGCACCAGAAAACTCCTGCATAAAGAAATGTGTGTGATATAACTGCTAAATAAACACAAGAGAAATCTGCTTGACTGCTATTGGTTAAGCAGTGTGCTGACCATTTGGCCTAGTCACCCATGCATTGTTTACCTTCCTGGAATGCAAGAGATTAGAGAGGAAAGCTCTCATTACATTACATTACAGGCGTTACATTACACATTAGGTAAAAATGTCCAGGGGAGAGTACCTTTCATGGAAAACTGGCTGGTACGCTCCACACGTTTTTCGGTGCTGTATAATCAATCATCCAGCATCAAATGAAACTACTGGGGAGAAACTCTTCTCACTAAGGTATAGTACTGCATAAGTAAAGATGTAATAAAACTATAGTTCTCCTTTAAAAGTTGTTTTGGTTTTGTTTTTTTGTTTTTTTTTTCTTATTTGGTGTTACTAGTCCTTTAAGACTTGATTGGGAGTGTTCCACCCTAATCTGCAAAGTTGGATTTAGGATGGGGCTAATCTTTGAGGATGCCTGAACTAGAATATTTTGCATGAGAGGTTTCTTTTAGACATTTTTTGCATTTAAAGGGATTATTTCCTAGCATGTAAAGGCTAAACTGCCTTCTCATTTTGAGAATTCAGCTGTATGGTGTTGAACAGTTATGTACTTTAGCAGTTCTAAATACATAAAAATGTATTTTTATAAGATTTTTTTTTTTTTTTTAAGATGCACCATAAAATGATTATCAAATGCTTGTGGTGTCCCATAATCTCACCACCACAAAGATTAAAGGAACAGTTTAGGCACCAACAGTTATTTGCTGTCTGTTTTAACTGTTAAACAAAAGTTAAATGCTTTCTGTCATATAAATTATTTATTTCCACCCTTTACAATTTAGCACCAGTTTGTTACTGAAGCTGCTCCCATCTCTCTGCCACTTCCTGTTCAGTGTTAAGGAATTGACTGACAGGCTGGATAATGCTAAATAACCAATCAGAACCTTTAAACTGTCATCCACTTTTTTTTTTTTCTTTTTTTTTTTTTTCTTTTAACTCTGAAAGGTGTAGTTAACCCAGCACAAGCAACTGTTAAAGAAAGGGCTGAAA
>WMED01002551.1:0-24002 GCA_019650415.1 Pipa parva
AGTACCGTGTCCCAAAAATAAGATCTAGCTGCAGTAAAGTACTGGAAATATACCGTACCATTACCGTGTCCCATAAATAAGAGCTAGCTGCAGTAAAGTACTGGAAATATACCGTAATAGTACCGTGTCCCAAAAATAAGACATCTCCTGTAAATAAGACCTAGTGTATCTTTAGGAGCAAAAATTTATATAAGACACTGTCTTATTTATAGGGAAACACGGTACAGTTAATAATAATTTAATAGGCATTACTTTTTATCTGATTGAAAAAAGGCTGACTACCACAAATATATCACTTGGATATTAAGTTCACCTTTTGTCTAAAGTGAGAAGTGAGAAGTGAGCACCAATTAAAATCAATGACACATACTTTTAGCAGCCCTCTGCCTGAAACTGCCAGTGTACAATGGTTTCTAATTCTACATGGGCAACAAGCCTCCATTTGCTGGTAAACTATATGTAATAAATTGTTTTTAATCTCTTGTGCTCAAATTATATTATCACTAACTACTGTTTCCAGTCTCTAAGCATTACCCAGTGCTGGGAACATCACCCGGCTACTCCATGGAAACCCTCAAGTTCTCAGACAATAACTAAAATAGAGGTATCCTCTCCATTCAAACTCCGCCCTCTCCCACCCAAATCCTGCCCCTTTCAGGCCCCAAACCCACCCAATAGGCTGCAAATTATTTAGCTCCATCCATAATGATACAAATCCATCATTAAGCCCCACCCCATGAGCAGTTAAGTCAGAACTCTAGAATATGGATTCCAAAAAAGGTTCCCAGATAGGGCCATTGTCCCAACATTGGCTGAACAAAATGTAGGATCTAAACTAAACATATCAGGTCTTCCACACTTACAGCAACAGAAATATAATTTTTTTAAAAAACCCAGTAGAAATGTTCCTACTCTTCCATGTAATCAGAGTATAAAGAGATAGGTGTGGGTGTTCATACTGATTATGAATGTTAGATAAGAAGCAAAGAATTAGATAAATCTAAGAACTTTTAAAGCTTGGAAGGCTTTAGGCAATTGCCATTTTGGCTGAGTGCATGACGGGTATTATGCATGCATGCTACTTTTTCAAGGTAACCACAAGGGATTGTGGGAAAGGTAAGTAAAATAGTGTCACACATGGATTATGAAATTTTACTCTTACAAAGTTAGAAAGATGTGTGTAAATAGTTGTTGTAGAGAGTGACCGGTCACATCTCCTTTCATGCCTTATTCACAGAGACAATGATAAAGTTCAAGATCCTCACCCAGAAGATCTATTGTGATTGCTCACTCACAAGTGAAACAAGTGAAGTCAACCTTACTGTAAATTGTATAGCGTTGCCATGGAAAACAGCAGAAAGCAATTTAGCTGTTAACTACTCTGTGAATGGAAACTACCCATGCTAGAAGAGGAGAAACCTTCAGATAGGACTCCAGCACATAGTAATATTTACCTAGCAGGAATCCCTAGGCTGACAGCCAAAGCACAGAGTATTTGTTAAGAACTGATCGAATCCTGGGCATGACGGTCAGTAACAGGAGAATGCGGTGTACATCTGCCAGGTTAGCTTCCTCTTGCATTATATTTGTTTCCTGCTCAATTATTAAAAGGGATACACTGCAATCCTGTCAGGTCTAATTCCCTATATCGTCGTTATCCTTTTACTTTGAGCATCTTAGTATCCCACTTTCCAAAAGAATTTACAGACGCACCAGTGTCTTGGCTACTTTATACCAGAACACATAGTCGAAATGTCTCCCATCTTCACAAGGTCGCAGTGGCTGGATTAACCTCCCCACTGGGGATAGATGGGAAAGCAGGAACGACTGAACTGGAAGACACTTAGAAGCTCAGATGAACTGAAAGAGCAGTGGAAGCACTGGTACACTGGGACTGAAGATCAGGAGCAGGCATAGCATCCCCTATAAAAGGTTTTTTAAAAAAAAAAACTTTTTAAAAAAAGAAAATAAATAAAGTTATTTTCCAGTATTAATCTACTTTACTAAACAGTGTGCATTACTATACGGGAAGCAGTAGAGAATAGCAACCATGTTGGAAAGACACCAAAGCGGCTTCAGTCTGACCCGTGGCTAATTCTCCATGTATAGACGTTTGGAACCAATGCTGCGATTGCAAACCAGGAGTCCTAGGCTCTCAGGATCAAACGATTCTCAGCATTTGTAGTAAACATGCAGTCAAAAAGGCATATCCTGCACTTCTAGGCTTCTTAAAACATAACTTTTATTCATAGTTAGAAAAACTTAACTGGTAAATGGTTTAAAACAATGCAGTCTTACTCGTTTCATGCTACAAACCAGCAATTAATCATAGACATCATAGAAGACCATGAGTCAGAGAGTGACACAAGGGATTCGCTCGCAGATAAAATAACTCTAAGGATAAACAATATAACATTTTTCATCAACCTGATTCACCTTTCCCTATTTTCCCAGTCTATTGTTCTCCTGGATATTCTGGTATGTAAACGTACAAGTGTCCTGAGTCTTTGTCCTGTTGAGACTGTACCTATATCTTTATTTATCTATAACTTTATTTATACATAAATGGTGGGACTATCACTGTTTACACTATCACTGTAATTATGGAAGGTCAGTTCCTGGACATCCAACACTGACCTTACTCAACATCCTTATCAGTCGCCTACCATTATCATATTCAACCAGTATATGTGCCATGGGTGTCCACAAAAGGGTAAAATGGGCACTGGTCTAGGAGCATAAGCTCCAGAGTCATAATGTAGTATTCGAGATGAGACCTGGTTGTTATTGGGCCCAGTTAGAAACATACATTTGCCTTGGGCAGTAGAGAAATGTCTACTGCTCCTATCTTGTTCTAGGAGAGAAGGTATACAGGGTGTTAATTAATGGAGGCTGAAGATTGAGGCAGTCTACTTGAAAAGCTGATGCATTGATTTTTAAATAAAGAATGCTTCTGCCAAGCTTCTCAAAGGATACAGCTCAACTTAAGCTCTTTTATTTGATTTAAAACTTTCACATAAACTAAAGCTGATCCCATCTGCCATGAAAAGCACCTTTATTGTGAATGTGGAAAGTCCAAAATCCCAATTCTGCTTCTCAGGTAGACCACCTCATTCCTCTGTTTTTTTACAGTTATCACAGGTCTATCCTTCGTACGCTGTACAGCAGGGCTCTAAAGGTAACTGCTCCCTACAGGGTATGTAATCCTTGTCTATAAAGAAAAGCCCCATTTACCTATTGTCAAGCAATATAGCGATCAAGAAACTCCTGACCCACTTCTTAACTCAGCAGAGCTCAATATCCCCCTGTAACTGCTTTCTCCCTCTCAAGACATTCCCTGCTGTTTGTGGCCATGCCCCCTCCTTTCCCAGACTTCTCTCTCCACCACCGGTTGAACAGCTTTAGGGGGTAATTCAGCAAGGTGCAAACTCACCTTGCGATTCTTCAATTCATCTCGCAAAAATGGTTACGCGCTGCCTTCTCTCCTACACATGCACATCAGTGCACGCTTTAAAGGTATTCCAGTCTCCTCGTGACCACTCGAGTTGCCTCGTGAGACTGGAATACCTTTAAAGCGTGCGCTGATGTGTGCGTGTAGGAGATCAGGCAGCGTGTAACCATTTTTGCGAGGTGAATCGAAGCATCGCAAGATGAGTTCGCACCTTGCTGAATTACCTCCTTAATCTGCACATGCTCAGGGACAGGAACAGGCATTATATAATCAGAAGGAAAAGGAATTCCACCATCTCTGAATAGTTCTATGGTGTCACTCAGGGCGGAGCTTATCGGCACAACACAGGAAGAGTCCGTACACAGAATGGGAGGGGGAGAAGGGCTGTTTAAACAAGAGGCAAGCACTACTGATCCAAAAATAATTTATAGATTTTAGGGGGTTATTTACTAAAGTCTGAATTGTTGCGTATAGGTGTGAATTTGCCAGAAAATGACAGTCACAATAGGCTTCTACTGTCGCAGTCGCATCTTTACAATGAGAATATTGTCACAGTTGTGACTTTATTATGGGAAAATTGTTTTAATCTTAACTTTAAAAATTGTTGTGACTTTACAATGGGGAAATTGCCGCGGATTTGCTATGGGAATCCGCTGTTTGAGAGTTCGACAGTCGAATTCGCACCTTAGTGAATAACCCCCTTAATGTTTAAGTTGGCTTTGTGTATACATGTCAAATAGAAATAATTTTTTTATTCAAACTTTTCATACCCTTTAAATTTGGGTAATGGCTGCTTTCTATTACACAAAAACAAATAATGCATAACCAGTGTTATACAACTTGGAGGAATGTTAGCTTACTGTGCGTTGAATCTAAAGACAACCATTGATGTAGAAATCACATGCATGCAGATGGTGAAATGACTGCACTAATTCATTATTGATACTGTCCTATATTTACTTGAGACCTACCTGATCTGGTATAAATATACACATTTTCCCACGATGCCTAGACCGACTCAAGCACAGCATTTGCCCAGGAAGTGATACTTTTCAGCATTCCTCTTGGTCAGTGGGAAAAACCAGGTACTTGCTAAAGCTTAAAGCCTCCTCAAAGATGAATAGTTTACTTCTGAATGGACCTGCTGTAATGAGAACGCTGTAACCAAGTAGAATATTTCAGTACTTTTAAACCATGAAATATGGCAACCAGCCAGTTGATAAGCCACATCTCGATTCAATGGTCTGCTAATGAATTCTCATTAATATGATAAACCACTATGGCATTGATCTACTTTGTGTTTTATCTAGCAAATTTGAGACAGACTGTGTCCTATTACCAGGGGGGTCACTCTCTTCTACAAAAAAAAAACTCATGTCAAATGCACATAATGGAAACATTTTGAGTCCTAAAGCTTTATTTAAACAGCTGCCTATCTCCTGGAGAAATGGACCTAGAGGAAGCAAGGTTCCCAGGATACCTCTAGAGAGGCCATTTATTTCCTAGAAAATCAAAACAAACCCAGCTGAGCTGAGTTCTCCATCCCATGTAATCAACCTCACAGAAAACCCTATACACTTACATGTATCCAATTTGTATTTTTACATCTCATTAGACCAATTATATTATATTAATATAATTGTAGTATATGCAGAAAATGACTTGAGATGTAATACAGTTTTATAAGAAAGATATAAATAAACTTTCCAGAGAAGCGGGAGCACTATTTATTCTTTGCGTTCAAATATTAAATTTTTTTTTTTTTTAAATAAATTGTACCTGGTTTATATTCATTAAATGTGTATCTTAAATCTTATAAAACACACACGTTTTAGAAAGGATCATTTCACTTTATACCTAAATAGTTTCTAAAATAAAACTGGTGCCAAGAATATTAAATGGTTCTTTTGATTTTATTGAGAATCTAATTGACTAAAGCAGGGGCGGGCAATTATTTTTGCCATTGGGTCTTGTGATTTTTACATCTTGCCGCGGGCCAGTCTTAGGAGTCTGGAGGGCCGGATGTGGCCATAGTTTGCCCAGAAGGCAAATGATCTCCGGCACTCCAAGTAGGTAAAACAAAAAATTTATTGATAGCGATTAAAAATCCATGTATGAATGATAAAACAAAGGGTAGGTGGCACCTACGTGTTTCGTGCCCCATCGCTTAACCATGGTGTAATGCTTAATCATAGTTTGCCCAGGTCTGGACTAAAGGGTGAGTTCACCTCGCTGCAATTTGAGTCACATCTCAAGTATATTAGCAGTACACTAGCAGTATGCCTAGTCGCATTTGCTCCATCGACACACTCCTTCACTTAGTCAATAGTACAAGTAACTGTGCACACACACGCAAAGTGATGTGAAGTGCTCTGTAAGATTGCTCTTATTGTAGTCACCCGAATTGGTTGCGTATTTGCCACATCGCAGAGTTTGCTCAGTAAATGGACATAGGGAAGGGGAGAATAGATATGAATTCAGAGCTTTACTAAAGCCTTTTAGGAGAAGTGCCTAATTTGTTTCAATATTTATAGCGAATCAATCAGAAAAGATTTCTTCATTTCCTACACCTTCTACATATTAAAACGAGATCGCCAGTGACAGAATAATGTCTCACAGTGAAATCACTCTCCCCAAACAATCAGGGATGTGTGAAATCTAGTCTGGGAAGTGGAAAAATATAAAGACAGAAAAACACTTTAATGGGTCTGTGAAATAAATGACACTAGATAAAAAGATAAAACTCATTTAGGAATATGAAAATGTGCATTTAGTGCACTATTAGTGGCACACGAGTGCATGACTAAACTTGTTGCATGTGTAATATAACTCAATTAGTAATATGTTTTGCACCATGTAAAAGTGGCTAAAACTCGTATAAACCTTATAGTTTCCAACTGAATTGCATACGTTTTGCTAGTTGTATAATATGATATTATACAACTAGCAAAACGTATACATAATATAGTATAATATTGGTGCAATTTGAGATTTTGACACATTATTGCATTCCAATGAATATGTTTTATGACCATAGAATGGGGTTATTCATGAACAGGGGCAATCATTTAAAGAGCTCTAGTAACCCATAGCAACCAATTAGAATTGGTCTTTCAGAATTCTAGTTTCCCTATTCCAGTGAATAATAACAGCTAATTGGTTGCTATAGGTTACTAGATGTATACAAAGATTGTCCCTGTTGAAGAATTCCTGTAAATGTATAGAACATGTACAAATAGTCACAAATTTATGCAATTCTTTCTGAACTGTTATGCAAAGAGACTATCAGTTTATTATTAAGACTGGCTAATGACGTGCCTTGTAGACCCAATCCTGTTTACGCTAAATCCAATCATGTTTATACAGTGGGGAAAAAAAGTATTTAGTCAGTCACCAATAGTGCAAGTTCCACCACTTAATAAGATGAGAGAGGCCTGTAATTTACATCATAGGTAGACCTCAACTATGGGAGACAAACTGAGAAAACAAATCCAGAAAATCACATTGTCTGATTTTGTAAGAATTTATTTGCAAATTATGGTGGAAAATAAGTATTTGGTCACCTACAAACAATCAAGATTTCTGGCTCTCACAGACCTGTAACTTCTTCTTTAAGAGTCTCCTCTTTCCTCCCCTCATTACCTGTAGTAATAGCACCTGTTTAAACTTGTTATCAGTATAAAAAGACTCCTGTGCACACCCTCAAACAGTCAGACTCCAAACTCCACTATGGTGAAGACCAAAGAGCTGTCAAAGGACACCAGAAACAAAATTGTAGCCCTGCACCAGGCTATGAAGACTGAATCTGCAATATTAATACTTCCTGTTCTTGAAATACTGCCATACCTTACTGCAGCGGTTCTCAACCTGTGGGTCGTGACCCCTTTGGGGGTGGAATGACGCTCTCACAGGAGACATGAACACGCTGCGATGCTGGAAGAGACCCCAGGTCCCTTTATATAAGGGTTCCAGCATGGTGACGTCAGGCCTGAACGTCATCACGTGACACGCGACGTGATGATGTTGGACTGAAACATCACGCGTGACATCAGCCCAGGGGGGTCATCTCAACTAGGTTGAGAACCGCTGCCTTAATGTGTCACTTGTTGAGTGTATTTGGCCACTAGGTGGTGTTGCAAGCTAGTGTGAAGTAAATATACACTGCACAATTAAGACTTAATGATAAATATAATGAATTACCAGTAAAAGACATAGTAAATACATATATGTCAAATTACCCAAGGGGAAACATAAAATACAAAAAAATAACCAATTGTATTGTAATGAAATGGGCAAAGTATCATGGTTAAATTGGTGATTATGGCAATGTACCCTGGTGGATAAATAAGCCCCATTGTACATGGTTTCTTTGCTGATTCTTGCCACGTTTTGCTGAGCTGGCACTGCTGGGTATGTGGAGTGCCACTATGTGATATGGCACAAACAAGATTCCATAATCTAAATCACACAAAGTTAAGCAGAACTGAACTGAAAGTGAATGTAATGGAAGGTATCTAGTCTTTTTCTACTGCCTCGGGTAGATTAGAGAAAGTGTATACTCATGAGACACCAGGTATTCATCAAAGGACACAGATATATCCAGTGCATAAGGTCATTCAGGGGACAGAGACAATGCCAGCACCTTGGCACTGCGGCTGTTACTGCAATTCAAAGGGATCAAACTGCAATTGAGCAGCGCTGCTCCCTGCATGACTAGTTGGAGCCCTTGTATGACAGGTGTCTATCTCCCATATCTACCTGGAAATAAAACCTGTGTTTCAAACATGGCTCTGCTTCTGAACACATGTTACAACTACATAAAGAGAAATAAACATCTAATCATTTTGGAAAAAGAGAAAAAAAAAGGAGGTATTTGTGGTGAGTTATTGGCAACTTAGTATTAAGTACAATAAGTGTTAAAATGACATAGTGAGGGCTACTGATTTTAAATAATAACCATAGCAAGTGTAAATTAAAAAAACAATCACTTGGAGCAGAGGCTCTCAACTAGTTCTAGCCCTTCCCCCTGTTATCTCTGTGCAGACTGTTACTTGTGTGCAGCAATTGGATTACTAAGTAGCTCTTGACTCTCAGCTGTTTCAGGCTGCTTTTGTCCAGTTTTTCAGTCTATCAGAGCTGCCTAGCACTAAGACACACATTCGGAGAAGTCCGAATATTCGCATAGAGCTGTGAATTTGTGTCTATTCTCCAATTCCCCGTTTTCACTTACTGAGCAAACTCTGTGAAGTGGCAATTTGGGTATCTATGATAGTTGCGATCTTACAGAGTTCTTCGCATCCTTTTCGTGCATGGGAACAGGTACTTCTGCTATTGACTAAGTGGAGGAGCAGTGAGAAGGTGCGAATGTGACTAGCTGAACTGTTCTGAATTCATCTGTTTGACTTCGCTACTTCAGACTGGCTAATTGGGGGGGGTTGATGGCAGAGCTCCAGCATTGCGTAAGGTGACTATTTCTTCAAACGTGACAATGGCATCTGTGATTAAATGACAACATGACCTAGGGACTAGGTGACATAGAAATAGAACATTGACAGAATACAGTAAGTTGGATATAATGAGACTGACATCACTGCCTTTCACTTGTCGAGTTCGCCTCATTCCACATGACTTTCATCCTACTTCTATCCAGCTGACTACGCCAAACTATGCATCTGACATCTCGAAAAACTCAATCGAAAAGTTTCAGTCGGTAACTACCGATCAGAAAAATCTTGCGATATTTAATAAGAGAAACTTCTGAGATCTTGCAGGAATAAACTCGGAAAAGTGAAATTGGGCTTTTCCGAGTTTATTAAATTTCACCATTAGTCTTTTATAAATAACCACTGGCCTATCTAAACTGCAAACGGTGGTCCAGTCAGTCACTGGCTGCATGAATAAGTCAAAATTTATTGCACAAACACTTAAAAAAACAATGGAAACTAAAAAAAAAAAAAAAAAAAAAAAAAGGTATAAAAAACAACCAATTTTGTTGCCAGATTCAGATATCTCCTTTTTAACAAGCAGAAGACAAAACTCTTAGTTTATGTGTTGCATTATTTCAAATTTAATAAACCTCTAACTCAGGGCCGATTCTACCGATGGGCGATGTGGGCGATGGCTCAAGGTGCAATCTATCTGAGGGGTGCTGTCGCCCACATCGCCCATAGCTAAACTTGACTTCCCCTCCCCGCCCCAAACCCGCGACACCCCCCTTTCCCCGCGCCCCCCACTCACCTCCATCAGCGTTCCAGCAACGCACCAACTCTAATGGGGGGGAGGCCCATAACGCCAATAGGGCCAGGACCACCCCTGCTCTAACTAACACAACATATGACCAAGTTTCTCCTTTAATGTACTCGATCCATATCTGTGGGCCTGCTGTTATTCTGCAAGCTATGGCTACTGAACATGGGAACTATAACAATGACTATTAGGCATGCTGTGTATGGGCCTAGAACATTATGGGGATTATTCATGCAAAGCTAAATTGTCACGCAAAGGTGTGAATTCCCATGTATTCGCCTCTTCCCCATATTCCGATATTCAGCAAACTCAACAATGCGGCAAATTTGAGACTAATCTGACATCTTACGACAGTTGTGCACTTACCGTGCACTTTGCACCACCACTTCGCACAGGTAATTCACCTGTTTCTTCTGCAAGGCATATTGTGTCGCATTTGCCAGATTAACGTGGCAAATTAGGGGGTTGATGGCAGGGCTCCTACTGTCAGACTAACTGCGCCACACTACACAAGAGCTACTGACGCCATTTGCTTCTTCGCTATAGAAGGCCTCTGTTCAGTGAATAAGGTGTAGAAAATGAGCAATTATCGAGAATTCTTACTTTGATGCATAAGACAAGGCAAATGTAATATGAGAATATCACACAGCAGTTATATATGGGCACCCTATATTCATTTAGTATGGGTTTGTTTTTTTTTCGTAAAACGAACCCATCAATTTGTCCAAAATATAATTAATATAATATATATAATAATATATAACAAATATAATTTGTCCAAACATTACAGGTATGCTAGAAAATACTGTGATCCTTAAGCGCCACCTGCAGGTACTTCATAACATTGCAATACAATGTACAGCCTTTATGATTCCTTTATATATTACTTACCTGAGTGTATAGAGATAGTACAAGTAGCTTTAAAATAGTGTGGCTTGGCAGGTACATTTAGAACCATGTCCAAAATACCAAATAATGCCTAATATTTCCAGGGCTCGTTGGATTTTGTTAACCCCTTATAGCTTTGCGTAGTTTCCCACCTTAAGGGGCTTATTCATCAAAATGAGAATTCAACTGTTGAAAAGTGAATTCTTATCACTTTGGGTCACTACGCTCTGATAGTAATGAATTGTCTACCTTTTATTCTGTAAGCAGTGGCTTTCCATAGTGAAGAAGCATCAGTAGTAGTATTTTATGTAGTGTGGCACAGTTAGTCTGACAGTAGTAGTTCTGCCATCAGCCCCCTAATTCACCACTTTAATCTGGAGAAGTAAAACTGGCAAATGTGACCCAGTATGCCTTGCTGAATTCACTACTACGACAGACTCCGGTGAATAGGTGAATTATCAGTGCTCTCAAAGTGAAGCCAATAGCTCTGCAAATCTGTGATTCTTGGAAGTGTCCGAATTGGTCACAAATTCTCCCCATCGCAGAGTTTGCTGAATATGTGGAGATCGGGAAGTGGTGAATAAATGTGAATGGGGACTTTTCCATGACTGTTCACACTTTCATGAATAAACCCCTCGATGCAGATTTTCTTTACTTTGTAATGTATATTTTTCATTGTTTAAAGGTAAATGCAAGCATGTAGGTAAATAGTAAGTGGATGTGATATTTATAGTATACTAGTATAGTCTACAATGTACTATTATTATACACCAGGGGTGGCAAACCTTTTTGGCACGGAGTGCCAAAAAGGTGATATCACCCATGAGCTTGTCTCCCGAAGTGCCGGCGCTGGTGAGTGACGTCATCACGTCAGTGCCGGGGAAGGAAAGCACACGTGTCGAGGGAAGAGAACTCCCCTGCTTGTGTGCGCTTCTTCAGTGCAGGCCACGGATCCGGCCTGAAAACTGTACTGTAGGCAGAGTTTGGCGACAGCTTTGCCCTCTTTTGCACGCGTGCCATAGGTTCGCCATCCCTGCTATACACCAATAAACCAGGGCTTTTTTGTGCATCGTCCATGGTTTTAATTTTAGCTCCTCTTTTTCTTAAGGTATCTGTTTTTAAGGACTTATCTAATATGGAGTTTCCCAACATTTCCATGTGTGGAATTGTTTTTAGACAATACGGTCATGGTCTAAACAGGCCAAACATGCACACCGGCCCCAGGTTGTCTGTTATTAAAAAATAGCAGATTTTCCTGTTTAAAACCAGACTTACAACTCTATGTAAAGAAAACACTGACATTAGATTAAATAAATGTAGTCTCGGTCACTAGTAACATACTGACTTTCTTACAATTTAAAGGAACAGTCTAGCCGGAAATAAAAAAAAAATACATTTGATTATTTATGCTAATTACCTCCTTTTATTAAATACAATTTATTATCAAATTAAAAAAAAAAGTTAAAATTCCTACCTGTAAAGTAGTGCTATACAGTACTTCCATGTTGCATACCCCATTCTTAGACACTGCTGGCGACTCTACGGTGTCCGAATCAGGCGATCCCTCTCAGAAGAGCGTTCCTCTCTAGCCGCACTCCTAGTGAAGCCCCACATCGGCGTTTCCTATAAATCACATGGAGAGCGTGCACATCATTCAAGGAGGACACATTGATCACCTGCATGCTTTCCATGTGACTTCTAGGAAATGTCGCTGCAGGTCTTCATTAGGAGCGTGGCTGGAGAGGAATGAACTTCTGATAGGGATTGCCTGATTCAGACGCCGTAGAGTCGCCGGCAGTGTCTGAAGATGGGGTATGCAACACAGAATTGCACTTCTTTAGAGGTAAGAATTTTAACTTTTAAAAAAAAAAAAATTAATAATAAATCGTATTTGCTAAAAGGTGGTAATTAGCATAAATAAACAATTGGGTTTTTTTTGGCCAGACTGTTCCTTTAAATCATCTGCCATCATATGAATTCCACTGAAATGCATTTCTATGGGTTAAATAGGGAACTATTGCCTGAGATAATTTTAGACCAAACATAATCTACCTTGGAGTTTAGGGCTTTTAGTGTAAAAGATTAAAGGCCTTATTGACTAAAGGATGAATTCACCTGTTGTAATTTACCTTGCTACAATTCGAGTCTCATCTCTAAAATAGTTGTAAATTCACTTCTTATTATTGACTAAGCGGCAAATGGTCTTGTTGAACAAGCAGCTTTGTATATTGTAGTCAGCTGAATAGAGATAGAATGTGGGCACCTGCCATCAGCCCCGCAATTCGGCAGTACATCTAGTCGCATTTGTTCCTTTGATGCACTCCACAGCTTAGTCAATAGTAGATGCACCTGTGCATGTGCCTGCAAAGTGATACAAGGTGTTCAGTAAGATCATAACTATCACAGTCAGCCAAATTGGTTGTGTATTTTCCACATTTTAGAGTTTGCTGAATAAGCGAACATGGGGAAGTGGCAAAAAGATGCAATATTGAGAGCTTTACGCAACTATTCAGCCTTTAGTCAATAAGGACCTTAAAGGGGAATTATAGTGCCAATATAAGTGCACACATATATATAAAACTCCTTTATGCTAAGCCAATTGCTGACAGAAATAGTTAAAAAAACATTTAGGGAAGAAATAATACTTGCTGTTTGCTTTCCTTAATTAGTTTTCCTGAGAGCTGACATTTTTCTTTTCCCGCTCCCCCTCCCCTTACACTTTTGCAGGTCAGGCAACATGAGAAGAAAAAGCTACCTGACTGCTATTGGTTAAGCTGTGTGCTGACCTTTTGGCTGCATAAATTAAGCTTGGAATGCAGGAGATTACAGAGGGAAATGTGCACATGTGCTAAGTCTGTGATGGATAACCTTTTGAGCTCGGTGTGTGCACATTCTCAGTGTGTGTTTAGGGACTGGAGCAAAATAGATCAACTGGAATATCAGATTACAAATGTCCAGTAAATCTACCTTTGAGACCAGATCTATAGGTTACCATGGACTGTGGAGGATTATTTGATCATATTTTAATGTTTTTTGTGAATAAGAATTCTCTCTTACATGAGTTTATTGTAAACGGATGGTGTTCTAGATAATTCCTTCAGCAATTAATCATTTTTTTTTAAATATTCAGGCTGCGTGAATAATAAATATTGCATTTATCTGTATAACTCATGGTTTCTGGCAGCAAAGAGTTCCATCACTACATTAAATTCACAGACCAGATCATCCCTTTAACAAGGTACAATCCTGAAATGCATCCTGCGAGGCAACTACATAGCTGTGATACAATACTCAAGTCCACATACATAAAGGTTTAAAATGGTTACTTTATTTTTTAAGTACAGTGGTACCTCGGTTTTCAAACGACTTGGATTTCAAACAAATTGGTTTTCAACCACGAAATTCGAGAAAATTTTGTCTTGGAATCTGAACAAATATTTGGAACTCAAACACCCGAGATGAGCAGAATGGCATTCGCAGCATCAATACAAGTCAATCTGTGATTGGATTTCTTATGGGATAAATTGTTTTGGTTCTCAACCAAATTTGGTTCTCAACCGCACTTCCAGAACGAATTGTGGTTGAGAACCAAGGTATCACTGGTATTCAGTTTCAAAGAGCTATGCCTTGTAGAATTGAGACAGATTTTGAAGCTTGATGAATGGGGGAATTACCCCTGCATGCGCATGTAAAGTAGTACGAAGTGCTCTGAAAGTCTCTGATTTATGGGATTATTCATTAAAGTGCGAATTCCCCTAACATAGTGAACCCTGCGTCTGATTGCATCAATAAACATAGGAAGTCCTGAATTCACTTCTTCTTATTCATGACGCAGCAGACAGCAACAGATGCCGTTGCATGTGTAGTGCGGCGTAGTCAGTTGATCAATAGTGATGAGAAGTCAGAGAAGTGAGGCGAATAAACAAGTGAAGGGTAGTGATGTCAGTCTCATCATATCCTACAAACTGTATGTAAGTGAAAAATACTTATTTTTATATGTCACCTTGTGCCTAGTTCATGTTTAGTCTAGTATGTGACTAGTATAGTCACAGTTGCCATTGTTACTTTTGAAGAAATAGTCGACTTACGCAACATTAATTCTCCACTCTGATCTGGCGAAAGCAAGCAGGTGAACTCGGAGCAGTACGCCTTCCAGAATCCGCTCCTTTGACAGACTTCGTCACATTGTGAATGCAGAAAAAGGAGAGGATCGCTCAATCCACCAAACCAGTATAAAGAACAGCAGGTGCCAAGGAGTAAGAGGCCCAATGTAGCAAACAACAAACGAACGAAGACTCCGGCACTCCGAAATAAATAAAATCATCCAAAATTTATTGTAATAAAGTTACAATCCAAGCGTCATGGTGGTAAGATAAAAGATAAGATAAAAGATAAGACTCCGTCGCATGCTGAATAGCCTAATTATCTGTGCACGCGCACGCAAATTGATGCAAAGAGCTCCGTAAGTCCACGACTGGAGTAAGCGTCAGAAATAGTCGTGAATTCGTCACATCACAGAGTTTGTTGAATAAGTGGAGTTGGAGAAGTTGTGAAAGGATGCGAAAACTGGCAAATACATGACAATTTGGACTTTAATTAATGACCCCCACAGTCTCAGATTCGCCACATCGCAGAGTTTGCTGAATATACAAATATGGGGGAGTGGCAAATAAATGTCAATTCACACCTTTATGTGACTATTCCTGCCTTTCATGAATAAGCCCCATAATGTGATGTTATCATGGCTTTTCTACATCTAGTTTTCTTTTGCTAAAAACGGAATTAGTCATTTATACTGTCCAAAAAGAGGGGATGGAATTCTATACACCCGTGCTCATTCAACCAAAATACTTATGGAAAAAATTGCTAGAAGTCATGAATTGCGTGTGTTTTTTTTTAATTTATCATTTTAATGTTATCTTTTTTTAATTAATAATGTTATTATAATGATTATGTGAGCACTGGAGGGAGGAAAATGTTGTAAAGAGAAACAGTAGTTCAGCATTTGAACATGGTAAATGTTAATGTGACCACAGGAGGGCAGTGTTGTACAGAGACAAAAAATGGCAGCTCCCATTCTTTAATGAAAAATTGAAATAGGGAGTGTAGATCTGTCATTGCCAAAAATAATGTATCTTCATATGCTTTACTCCAGTATGGGAAAATAAAGTGTAAATCATCCCATATCAAATATAAGTAAATATTGTACATTTTCAATTAAGTTAAAATATATTTATCATTGTCTATTTATCAAAGGGTGGAAAGTGTGCTTTCCCATTTTTGATTTGTTTTGCTCAAGTTAACTCTTTAATTTCTGACTACTTATTGTGTACTGTCGAGTGTCGACTGTTTCAACATTTTTTAATGGGATTTTTCATTTCTGTCCTGAAACTGTTCCAGTGGTTTACAGCAGGTCAGGAATGGCAAACAATTTTCAGGAAAATCTAATTGATTTTGATGTTAATAAATACAGTCAGTATTGCGTTTGGCTTGAGAAACCCATTGCCAGTGACTCACCTGGATCTACACCAGGGGTCGGCAGCCTATGGCTCTTTTGATGGCCATATCTGGCTCTTTCACTGTAACGAGCAGTGCAAGCATCGCTCATTACGGTCTGCCAGAAAGCGCTGTAGAGAGAAATCTCTCTCAGCGCGTCCAGGTTGCTAGCCAATCAGGAGCCGCTGACATCAACGGCTTCTGGGTTGCTAGCCAATCAGGAGCCGCTGACGTCACCGCGAGTCCAGATTGCGTCAGCGGCTCCAGATTCAAAAGAGCTGAGCGAGCCGTACGTACCGTGTTTCCCCAAAAATAAGACAGTGTCTTATATTAATTTGCTCCAAAAGTTACACTATGTCTTATTTTCAGGGGATGTCTTGTATTTCCCTAAAGAAAAAAAATCACACTCATACAAAGTAAAGAAAAAAAAAAAGGAACAAATACAATATTTAAAATACACTGTGCTGTCTTCCCAACAACCCCCCTCACACACTGTGCTGCTTGTCCCCCCTTTCAGAGGACATAGAGTAGGGAGGGGGTTAAACAGATCTTACTCACAATCCTATTTTCACCCCCTCCCTGCTTCATGTCCTCTGAAGGGAGGGGGACGCTATCCTGGTGCTCGCTCCCCCCCCCCTTTCACTTTTCACTTTACTACCTCTTCCCCTGCTTGGCTCCATCTGCAGTAGATTACTGTTACAGTGCTCCTCACTTCCTCCCCCACCGCTCTTTATTACATCATTAGTGTGTGCCGAGGGGGAGGCAGAGAAGAGCGCTGTAACAGGAGGGTGTCTGCAGAAGCTGGTATTTGGGGTGCCTTAATATCT
Organism: Pipa parva; assembly: GCA_019650415.1. NCBI lineage: Eukaryota > Metazoa > Chordata > Amphibia > Anura > Pipidae > Pipa > Pipa parva. The sequence goes on from WMED01002551.1 coordinate 16,909, forward strand.
GGGGGGTTGTCTTATTTTTGGGAGGGGTGCCTTATTTCAAATGTCACAGTAAAACATCCGACCCCTGATTTACACATTAAAGGTACGCCCCCTAGTGGGACATGATTGACACATAACACCATTACCTATGACTGGCCAACAGGGTTTAGTTTTACTGTGGTGCTTACCCACTGTAAAGGACAATTTATTAGATCATAACTCATACAGGACTTTATTCTATACTAATGTCCCAGCAATTGTGATTGGCTACAGGTTTAACAATCACCAGAAATCAAATAGGCTCAAATCCTTTCATGTCCCAGTAGGCAGCAATGATCTTTCTCAGAAGTCTGGTTGGATCTAAGAACTTACACTCATTATTTTTTGCTAAAAAGATCCCGCCAGCTCAGGAGACAAACTAACACAACCTGGTTTCAGTTCAACATATCAAGCAACAGTACAAAGTCACAGTCATTCATTCCCTGGGTGTGAGAATGAGTGGAAATTTCCATCCAGCTCTGTTTGTCCTGAATGCTGAAAACAGGTTGCTTAGAAAGATTACTCTGTTTACACTGCACATTCTTTTAAAGTGATCATCGCCTTTGACATTCATCCTACCATGCTTTATATATGTATTTTAGATCCGTGTCATCGCAGTCATATTTCCTGTTTGGAGCCGTCGGTCTGAGCAATTTTGCCATAAACAATATGTTTTTATATGGTGATAAAAATACTTTTCATGTAAGCAATGGTTGTACCATTATCCTTTAAGCTTTAAACAAATAAATTGAAATGAAGCTGGTTCTTTTTACATTAGAAAATCAGTTCTGTAAGATCTCCCAAAATTCAACTGGTATTTAATGAATTAATGTAGGAATAGATCAATATTAACCTTACCCCCTGCCAACAGAGTTTTTACACCAGGCATTGCAGGGCGTGATTACTTCAGGCAACTTATGTCAGTGGTATTCACTATTAGTAAGTCACTCCTGTCTCTGTTTGGTCAGAGAAGAAAAGAGAGAACACAATCAAATAGTAGGGAAATAGGATCTAATCCAAAAAGTTACTGGATCAGGACTGGTCCTGGAGGGGGTTAATCATAATTCAGAAAGAAGGTATTTGTTGATTAATTAAGTGTGTTCAGGGGTGAAGTAGCAGGTCGGTAGATTGAGTTGCTTGAGGTGTCATTGAGGTGTACAAAAGATAAATTTGGTGAGGGGCACTTGAATAGTCAAGGCATGGGCTCAAGGATTACCATTGGAGAGACCTCTATCTGGGAGAAAAAGCAGTAGCAGCACCCAGAATCCAGTGTGAACTGCACCCTGTGGTTGTTTGGGCTCTAGGGTGATAAAATGTCTATTAGTACATAAAATAATAAATGATACTCTATAAATATTCTAAAATAACTCTTGGTACCAGAAGTTTATCTGAGAGCATATTTATTCTAGGTGGGAGTGAAGGACTCTAGATGCAAAATCTACCCGCTAATTTGGGGCTGTTCAAGTGGGGTCAGAGAATTAACTTCAGTGTCACTGTAAAACAGCAATAGACATATTACCGTTATGACTTTGAACAGGACTTAACAAATGACTATATTACTTTAATAAGTAGGAGGCGGCTTAGTGTCAGTGAGTGTTGTCATTGTTGCCATCCCCAGTTGAGATAATGAATGTCCGGTATTGGGGTCAGTAGGGCACACATTGTCAGACTTGGTAGCAGGTGGGATAAAATATCAACGGGTAGAGGAAGGTTTTGCTAAGTTAAATTTCTCAGAAAACAGATGTAGGCCAGAATAGGTCAAATATAGCTCCTTACGGCTGAATTACATTCATACCAGCTCTGTTGTTGAAGATGGAAGTGCTGCTTGACTTGCAGCGTCTCCTGGAGAACTTATGGGACAAATACTAAGAACAGAAGGACATTTCAGTAGAGGGAATAAAGACTTGTCCTTGCCATATTAAGTCCTAGTAGTACGGTAATTATGGTAGTTCTACTCCACTGATTGTAGGCCACATAACTGGTTGCTGTGGAGACTAGGAACAGAGTACTGTGTAGCGATAATCTAGACTAGTAGATGAAGATGTGTATCTGTAATCTATCATGGCTGACAAGCTGCTCTGTACTGAAGTAACATACAGTATATTGTGTTATTTATTAAAGAGCTCTTCATGTCTATTGTTTTTTTATTCAAACACACTTTAGCCATAGTTCTCTATTAGGTCTATTAGCAGGTATCTCACTGAGGATCAGGTGTTACACAAGGCATATTCTTTGGTTATAAAGGAACCGGAAGTTGACATTTAAAGGGTGCAGTTAAAGGGGATGTACAGGTAGGAACTAAACTGGGTCTCTGGGTCCTGGAGGAGTTCCAGCTGGTATGGAGTGATCAAAGTATGAATTAACTATAGCAGAAATGCAAAAAAAAAAAAAAAAGGAAAGAAACCAATTATTAAAATGCTCAGCAACACTCTCTTAATGTATCACGGAGAGGTGGCTTTAACCACACATTGAGGTTTCATGTGGACATGTGGCTATTAAATGGAAAAGTGCACTCCTACACTCAGGGATGGATGTTGTTATTAAAAGAATTTTATCTAGGTTTCTTTTTAGTTGTTTAGCCAACAGTATATTTTCCATACTAAGTATAAACACATGCGATGTTCCCTATAAATGATGTACTCACACGCATATAAAAATGCTAGAGCATTATAAAAAAATATCTACAGGGGAATTCATCAACAGGGGCAGTCATTTACATAGATCTTGTAACCCATAGCTACCAATCAGCAGGTAGCATTCAAACTAGAATCATGAAAGCTAACCTCTGATTGGTTTCTGCCCCTGTTCACGAATTCCCCTGATAGAGTATTAAAGGAGAACTAAAGCAAAAAATAAAAAATAATTATTACAAATACTTACCTTATACAGAGCCTATTGATTACAGTTACAGCATGAGCTGTGCTGTAATTAGCCAGCTCCCGATGCTTCCTTCACAGTGCTGGCTGACTGGCAGCCAGTGCGAAGCTCCTCCCACCTTGTTTCACCCCAGGTGAAAAATGGCTTAAACATCATCACGTTCATTGTGGGGGCCAATGAGAATGCTCCAGCAATGAGCGTGATGATGTATGAGGCCAGTGAATCAAGAAGAAGGAGCTGCGTGCTGGTTTCTCAGTCAGCTAGTGCTGTGAAGGAAGCATCGGGGGAAGCATCAGCTGCCGGATAATTATAGCACAGCTCATGTTGTGACCGTAATCAATCGGCTCTGTATAATGTAAGTATTTTTAACAATCCTTTTTTATTTTTTTTGCTTTAGGTCTCCTTTAAGAATGCAGAGAAAAACCTTGTAAACGTCAATTCATGCAAACACTTATGAATACAGTGCACTGACAAGTTATGAACTAGTATTGGCATATTATAGCATTAGTTAACATGCCGAGGTGCCAATATTTGCATATTGTTTTTAAAAAGGTGCAGAAAATAACATAAAAAGTACACATCTGATTAATTAAAGACAGGGCCGGTTCTAGCGCTGGGCGATGTGGGCGACTGCCCAGGGCGCAATCTATTTGAGGGGCGCTATCGCCCACCGCAAACTTACCTCCTCCAGCGTTCCAGTGACGCTCCTCCTCTGAACGCCGCCCCACAATGAGGTCGAATTCTACTTACCTCATTGTGGAGCGGTGCTCAGAGGAGGAGTGTTGTTGGAACATTGGAGAAGGTGAGTTGGGGACGCCGGATGGGTGTGCACCCGTGGGTGTGTGTGCGCCGGGCAGGGGGAGGGTGCGCGCGCAGGGGGTCTAGGGGGTGCGCACAGATGGGCGGTTCAGCCAGGACGCTCATAGGGCCAGAACCGCCCCTGATTAAAAGAAACAGTGCAAAGCAAATAGAGGTTTTTCATAATATTTGGCATAGAAGTATTATCCTGTTATCAGCAGTTCTACTGAAAGTATTCCCACTTATACGTATAATTCTGTCTACCTTCTATTAGATATGCTTGAGAAATGCAGGGGGTTATTCATTAAGTCCGAATTGTTGCTTATAGGTGCGAATTTGCCAGATAAAGACAGTTGCAATAGACTGCTACTGTCGCAATCACGTCTTTATAACAAGAATATTGTCGCAGTCGCGACTTTATTATGCAAATCCCCGACAATTTCCCCATTGTAAAGCCGTGACAATTTTTTAATGTTAATATTGCGACAATTTTCCTATAATAAAGTCTAGCCTATGTCCATATTATGCAAAACGTTTTGCTACTGGTTGAACCAAGTATTAACATCTAAAAGCAGATTTGTGTTCTCCAATTTGTCATGGACCATTTGCGTCATCTGTCCAACATGTACGTTGCTGCACTGTCATTTCATAACAGTGAACCGAGTAATGCAGGAATAATATTCGTGATAATGGATTGGGGTAGCTTTGCGAGGATGATAAAGAACTTCCCCTTTCAGACAATTACAAGATCACTAAGGGAACATCCCATGTTTAGGATTTGCTATAACTGTTTGTAATTGAGATGTACCAGGCGCTACATCAGCTTCACTTCCTAAAGGACATAAAAACTCTGAGATGTTAAGGGCAACTCTTTAAAAGCAGTCAGACTTGAAATGTCTAGATTTAAAATGTTCCAGGGTTCCCTCTTCTGGATGAATGAGCACTCGGCATGTTTTAACTTCTAACCATTGGGATACTATTATTAAATTAACTAGAAAATAACAAGGATTTTCATTCTCTTTGAATTTTTGTTTCATTTCATTCAGACTTTCCTCCAGCCTCAGGAGATCCGTAACTATCCGTTCCGCTTTATTGGAATTGAGAGAAAAGGATCTGATTTGAGTGGGACCCTCCCTCCTTTAATGGTCCTTAAATTTCAAAGAAAGCAATTTTTTTTCCCCTGAAAATGAAAGGGTAGGTTAAATTTCACATAAAAGAGATACTGCAGTAAAAACGAGGGATTTCCAAACAAGGCCCCCTAATGTAGAGTTACAGCCGTACAGGTCTCAGAAACAGCATGACTGATGTCAATTCAATCACATTTCTATTTCTGTGTTAAACCTGAGTAACATGGAATATCTGTATTGCCAGGAGTTACAGAAGTGAAACAGTGAATAATATTTCTGTTGGCAGCTATAGCAGCAGATCACAAGGAGCACCGCTGAAGGTCTCATGATGTTTTGAGGCACAACACACCTGAGTCTGTGCAATGTTTTTGAACTTTTATGCAAACTGGAGACAGGTAAGACCAGTTATTCAGCCGACAAAGACTAGTTGGGACCATAGGATGTCAATTTTACTCCCGCCAGGGTCTTCTTTAGATCAACTTCAGCCTGATAGGAGAGGCCTGTGTTGTACTGCAGTCTGAGGTCCATCAGAACCTTTCCTTGTCTCTATCTTTTCTGTATTCCACAATAGAAAATAGTGACAATACTAGAAAACAGCTATGTTTGGGAAATAGTTTATTTGTCCTCAAATATCCTGTTCATTAAAACTCACCCACATCCCACAATCTACAATCACATCTTGAGTATATCCTGGTCAGGTTTTTTCTTTTCTTTGCATAATTCATTAGGACAGGGGTCGGCAAAGTGCGTCTCTTCAGCCGCCTTGTTGTGGCTCGGAGCATGATCTCCCTAGCCCCGCTCATGACCTCCAATGCCTCTTCTGATTGGATGTCCACAGGTCATGTGACCAGGAGCGTGCACTCCTCCTCCTTTGCGGCTCAGAGAAAAATTTCACCGGTGAAGGAGGGAGCGAAATGGCTCCCTGCTCTGCAAAGTTTGCTAACTCCTGCAATTGGATAGTGTAGGGATCCTGGTCAGTACAGGAGAGACATTCAGTACACCCAGAAGCCACGAAAGTGCAAAGGAGGCAAAAAAGTCATAGGGTAATTCAGCAATGCGCAAAGTGAGCTCCGGATCCTTCGCATCACTTCGCACATGGTGTTATGCGCTCGCTGATGTCCTGCACACGGACATCAGCGAACGCTTTAAAGGGATTCCAGTCTCGGCGAGGCGACTCGAGTGGTCTTGCCGAGACTGGAATCCCTTTAAAGCGTTTGCTGATGTCCGTGTGCAGGATATCAGCGAGCGCATAACACCATGTGCGAAGTGATGCGAAGAATCCGGAGCTCACTTTGCACATTGCTGAATTACCCCCATAAACATTGTTTTGATATTTTAATATTTATGCCCAAACATGTTTTTGAATATATTCTGTTATTACTTGTTTTTTTATTTGTTGCCCCACTATTATCTATATAAATCTTTTATCCTGCTATCATATTCTTGTGCAGTAGCCTTCATCTAGAGCGGAATTAACATTTCAAAATTGTTACAATGTTGCAAACTTCTCTGTGGAATCAATGCAAGCTGTTTAGTCTTTTAATTATAAAAAAACGTGCATACGCGGTAAAAAGATATACAGTGATCGGCATGCAGGACTTGGGAGTGGGAGATACAGAAATATATTCACTAAACAACCTATTTGTTTTATGTAGCAAATGATGCATAGTACTTCCTGAGCTTAGTCAGGTGAATAGTAGAGAATAGTCAGGTGAATAGTAGTGAATATCAGTGAATATTCAGGTGAATAATAGTGAATAGTCAGGGGAATAAAATACTGAATAGTCAGGTGAATAGTAGTGAATAGTCAGGTGTATTGTAGTGAATATTAGTGAATAGTCAGGTGTATAGTAGTGAATAGTAGTAAATAGTTGAAATCAGTGAATAGTAGTGAATATTAATAAATATTCAGGTGAATAGTAGTGAATATTAGTGAATAGTCAGTTGAATAGTAGTGAATATTAGTGAATAGTCAGGTGAATAGTAGTGAATATTAGTGAATAGTCAGATGAATAGCAGTGAATAGTCAGGTGAATAGTAGTGAATATTAGTGAATAGTCAGGTGTATAGTAGTGAATAGTAGTGAATATTAGTGAATAGTCAGATGTATAGTAGTGAATATTAGTAAATAGTTGAAATCAGTGAATAGTAGTGAATATTAATAAATATTCAGTTGAATAGTAGTGAATATTAGTGAATAGTCAGGTGAATAGCAGTGAATATTAGTGAATAGTCAGGTGAATAGTAGTAAATATTAGTGAATAGTCAGGTGTA
>WMED01002552.1:0-24001 GCA_019650415.1 Pipa parva
CGGACCGGCTGGGAAACACCAACGGCCCGGTCCGCGGCCCGGCGGTTGGGGACCTCTGTCTTAGATGTTCCATAAATCTTATTTTGAAACATCTTTTTGTACGTCCTATGTGTAACATCCCACAAGGACAAATGACAAGATATATAACAAAAATGCTGTCGCAATTCAGAGTAAAATTGACAGAGGGATTAGTTAAGTGTTTTGATTGTACCTCAAAACTAGGAATGTGTTTATAAGTTACACAGTTAGTTTTTGTACACTTCTGTGTATAAAAAGATCCCAAATTTTGATTTATAGTATTACCTTCAATCATTCTTAATCTAGAGGGTGCTATTTTACTCTTAATGGTATTATTCTTTGTGCAAATGACTTTTGGATTTTTAGGAAGAAGCTCACCTATGACAGGGTCCGTTTTTAGAATTTTCCAATGTTTACGAATTATTCCCTTGATTTGTCCCATATCTTCAGTGTATTTCATAATGTAGGGGACACAATCATTGGACTGTTGTTCCTCCTTTCTTTTATTTATCAGAAGTACTTGTCTAGGAACCTTTGATGCTCTTTCAAATGAACTTTTGATCAATTTCTCTGAATAATGTTTCTCTCTTAGTCTGTTCGATAAATCGAGTGATTCATCCAAAAAATCAGAAAAGAATGTACAATTCCTCTTAAGACGGAGGAATTGTCCATAAGGTATATTTGTTTTCCATTTAATGAAGTGACCACTACGGGCATCAAGTAAATTATTACCATCAGTTGGTTTGCGAAATAATTTTGTACATATGTTGTTGTTATAACTAAAAAGTGTAAGGTCTAGATATTCAATTTGTTTGTTATTCATCTTATATGTAAAAGACAAATTATACGTATTTGTGTTAATATATTGGATGAATGCAGGGATCAGATCTGCATCACCCTCCCATAAGAATAGGAGGTCATCGATGTATCTAGTATAAAACTTGATATTCTCATGATAGGGACAGTTCTCCCAGATGTGTCGTATTTCCCAATGTGCCAAATTAGCAAAGGAGGGAGCAAATTTGCTCCCCATTGCTGTTCCCATAATTTGTAGGTAAAACCTTTAGTCAAAGGTGAAAAAGTTTTTTTTGCAAAATAAAAGTGATACCCAATATGATGAAGTCAATAAGATCCTTTAGCAACTCACTGTAATACAAAAGCATGTCTCTAACGCAATTCCCACTTTATATTCGTATATAAACTATTAACATCACAGGTGATGAATATACAATTTTCATTCCAAGTGATTTTTTCCAATTTATTAATTAAATCTATTGAATCTCGTAAAAAGGACTTCTGCATTTTGACTATGGGTTGAAGGTAAAGATCGACATACTCAGAAAGATTCGAGCTTAAAGAATTAATGCCTGAGACAATAGGACGTCCCGGAGGATTTACTACGTCCTTATGCATTTTAGGCAAATAGCATAAATTGGCAACCTTAGGTTGTTTATTGAGTAAGAATCTATATTCATTCTTATTGATGACTTTCTTAGTTGAGGCTGTATCTAGAAGGGACTTTAGTTCTTTAAAAAATATAATACTGGGATTGAATGTCAATCTCCTATAGGTCTTGGTGTCATTTAATAATCTATAAGCCTCTTTAAGATAGTCCTCCCTATTAAGAATAACCACGCCTCCACCCTTATCTGCTGGTTTAATAACCAATGCATTATTATTGGCCAATTCAGTTAACGCCATCTTATCTTTCTTAGTAAGACTTTGTTTAAATTTTTTACCTTTCAAATTTTTTAAATCCTTTTCCATGAGTCTTATAAAAGTTGGAATAGCTTCCCCTTGAGATTCAACGGGATAAAAGTTAGATTTACATGTTTTCGGAAAAGTATTAACATCACTTGGAACCAATATTTTCCTTGTTTCCAAGGTAAAATGCCTTTTCAAAGTCAGACGTCTGACAAATTTATGCAATGAGATATAGTTGTCAAATTCTTTAGATTTCACTTGTGGTGCAAAAGAGAGACCTTTGCATAATACAGAGTATTCCTCATTGGTTAAGGTATGACTTGAGAGATTAAAAACAGAATTCTTAGTGATTAGTCCTGTTCTACATTTTTTCTTTTGAAGGAGGAATCCTGCACGGTTTCCCCTTCAATATCTCGAATCCGCCTTTTCCCTTTTGCTACAGGAAAATCCAAAAAATCATTAGTAGCACCAGTATTAGCCGAAACGGCTCCATCCTCTTGATCACTATTTCTTCTACTTCTAGTTGGTTCCTTCCTATGTCTATGAAACATTGAGTAAGATTCCTTATAGGATTGTTCCTTCCCCAATTCTGATGTTCTTTTAGATCTACGTGTAAATTCAACTTGATTGGTATTAATGGTTACTCTTGATTTAGGCCCAGTTTTATATGGATCTGACCTTCTAATTGGTGATCTGGATTGTGATCTAGATCTAATTTGATCTTTGGTAAAATCTTTGTCTTCTAATTGGAGATGTGGACTGTGATCTGGATAAATCTCTTTCTCTCAAACGAGGTTTATAGGTGTGTCTGATATATTGTGTATCTTCCTTAATTGAATGTTTCCTAGGTCTAGCACCAACCCTCTCCCATTTAGTAAATTCCTTTTTCTTAAACTCAAAAGGACTTGGTGTCCGTAGGAGTGTTAATAAAATCTTTGTGACAGTAATCCCTCTTGTCTCTGAAGAATTTATTCTTTTTCTTATTATATATCTCTGTCAAATTTATCAAGTCTGCCATTGATATTTTTCATTATTTTAAGTACATCCTCATCCGTTTCAAAATCTTTAAGTAGATTTTGAATTTCTTCGGTCCTATTTCTAATTGATGTCAATTTATAATTTCTATCTATAATTTGATCTGGCGGCATTTTAATTCATAGGTGTTTTATTCTTAGCCTTCATTCTATTTTGTCATGTTATTAATTGTTTAATTATTTGTAATTGGATTTGTCACCACAGCTTGGCAGCTATTATTGTTATACACTTTATTTATATTGGATTTACATGGGGGCTCCCCCCTTTTGTACTTCTCATGCTTTTTGAATTGGATAAGAAAGATCACTTCCCCTTTAAATTTTGACATACAGCATTGGATCTCCTTTATTTGGATGCCATTTTTGTGGTGGGCACACTCGCCACATTTTAATAGTTCTGATTCGATTGAACAGCATTGTCCAACTCAGGTGGGACATTGTTACTTATATACACTCTTTTTTATACTTCTTGTGACAATCCAAGGTTGATCGCCCATTTTTTTAGGTTATATAAGCGCAGATTGTATTTTTCATAGATGACATCATCACTTAGCGTCCACCAGCATGCCTAAGAGCATGACTGTGTTTCTCAGCGCCAGTGCGATCCAAGGTGGTTATTGGACGCCGGTTTGAGCTATGCTATGACAGCATTAAGGGGCGTTTCATTGTTGGAGCTGAACAGTGGGGATCTGCACTAAAAATAGCAATCTGAGCGCTGAATATTCTCTGAGTGAGAGACTGATTCGATTCTATACATATTAACCTTGCAGGTAACTTGTTATTAACTTGTAAACATAATCCTTATTGGATTCGGTTCCCAGCCCCTCCTATGAGTATTGTGAGGTTTTTATTGGCTGCCAGACTTTTGTGACGCTCCCAAAAACGCCATTATGGCGCGAATATTGTACTATTTAAAAGGCTTGTTTGTTACATTTTATTTATCTCCTGATGAAGCTGCAAACGAATAGCAGGGAAACGCGTTGAGATTCAGTTGCTGATTGATTCCTTTTTCCATTCTTTGTGAACATATGATTGGTGCCATCAAGAGGTGTTCTTTATCCTATATGATTGTGCAAGTCGCTGTGTTAACTGGTGGAATTTTACACGGAAAGAGATACTACGTGGATCGTTTTGAGATTTACTACATGTGTGTTTTCCATATGGATTTGGTGAGAGTTCTCATTATCAGAGTGTTGTAACACGAATTGAATCACTTATTGTTGGAGACTCTGTTTTTCTACTATCACATACACTTTTTTATAGTGTGGAGACTATCTTTTTTACAGTGGTGGTTTACGTCAGCTATTTTCTTTGACATTTAAGGATTACTGCACTATGGTGCTTTTATTTGCGCTTTTTTCTTTCAGGCTTATATCCCACTAAATAGATTGAAGTTGCAGATGCAAATTCTCTACTTTAATCTTTGCCTATTTTCACTATTGGTTATTACTGTGTCCTCTACTCAGGTGAATCTAGGACTGGACCTCTTGTGAGTTTCAACACTTGGAATACTTTATTCAGAGGTTACCAGTGATACAAGGAGTAACAACTGGTAGGTGTGGGATACCAAACAGGTTGCCCCTCCTATCATTTAGGATTTATTGATTGAAAAGAAGTTTCTGTTTTTAGTGTAATTCCTCCTCCTCTTCTTCCTGCAGAGCAAGGTGGCTGGCCTATGTTGGAACATCTCTGATTAACTTTTTTGCATAGTCTTCCCTTTTTCTCCTTCCACATAACTTTTTACAGAAAGAGGAAAAAAAAATCCATTTAAACCACTAGAAAAGGGGTTAAAAAGGGGGAAAAATACTATGGGAAGGCATTATAAACTTTTTATTTAACTAAAACAATAGAGTCAAGCACTTTAAGCAATATATCAAAGAAAGCTGAAATTATTTTATTGTTTCATCTGTTTTAAATAGTTTCACTGTCCTCTTTCAGCTTATCAGGAGTGAGCTACAATTTTTTTTTTACACACTGTGGTGTAATGGTATAGATTTTAGTTCCAACGGGTCTGAGTTATTGCGTTATTTCAGTGTTGCGGCCATTTTTCCACACAGCTTCCTTTCTTTCCTCATGGCTGAGGTCCTGGTACTAGGCTACTGTAGCTTCAGTCCAGCAGATGATTTCTTTGTTCTAACCTTTCATACAATGTTTTCTTTCTTGCTGACCTTTTCTGTTAGATTATCTTTTGGTCTATTGGTTTACAAGGATAATGTTATTCATCTTCCTCTGGGTTACTCTAAATCCATTAATGAGTTAATCTAGTGATTTTATACATTTTAGATAATCCTGCGCCAGCTTCTTCTGATGACTTTTTTAAGGCAATCCTCTAATTCTTCGTTACTTTTCTGGCACACAAACAATGAGGGGGGAATTCACCAAGCTCCGAAGTGAGGCGCGTAGTGTTCGCCTCACTTTGGAAAAACTGAAATGCGCATGCTGATGTCCTGCACGCAGACATCAGCATGCGCATTAAAAGGATTCCCCTCCCAGCGAGGAGACTCGAATGCTCTCGCCGGGAGGGAAATCCCTTTAATGCACATGCTGATGTCCACGTGCAGGACATCAGCATGCGCATTTCAATTTTTCCGAAGTGAGGCAAACACTACGCACCTCACTTTGGAGCTTGGTGAATTCCCCCCTTAATGTCCAGCTGTATACTTTTTAAGGTGGCAATATATATTGTGTATGTTCCTCCTGTTGTGGATGCGTAGGTATTTGTTGTCTGTCCTTCAGAAGGATCAGAAAATCCTTCTGATAAGAAGTTTAAAGTTTTCTTAAAGGTATTTGCTTCTTCCACCACACTTCATTCCATCCTGTATGATGCTTTTTTCAAAAATTTACAAAAGGACAACTAGCCTTCTGCATACCGATAATATCTTGGGCCTGGCTCTTCCTCTCTTGGTGGCTGAATCCTCATCACCTAGCACTAGGAAATTCACTCACTGCTCCCACTTGTCAAGTTGTTTTTAGCAACAGCAGTCTGGTTGAGGTGTTGTTTTCCACAGTCAAACTGTTCAAGACTCCTGATCTCTCTGCAAGGCATAATTTTCACTGAGCAGAATATGCAATTCCTCAGATTTCCACAGGCTGGACTTTTCAATAGTATGGCCAGTTACCTCAGAAACAAGCTAGATCCAGAAGAATGAGAGCACCACCTGGAAGTTTTCACCTTCATCATCCCTCATTGAGCGCTTCTGGAGATAGATCTTCTGGCATGCCATGACAAGCAAGTTCCTTGTTACTTACTTCAGGAACTCATGAGTTGAGGGTTAAAATCCCATAACAGTTCTGCTGAATTACATTGTTTCATATCCATGCTGTCTTGTGTTCTTCAGAAGCTTTATCATAGTGACTGTTCAACCATACTCTTACCTTTAAACTGGTTTTTGATATGCTTGACAGCAACACTTGATGTTTCCAGCCAGACCAAAACTGCTTTGGCAGGGTTCTGTACTTCATCACGGTTTAGGTGTGTTGTTCTCCTTGCAGTCCACTCTTTGCTTTCTAAAGTAGTTATGGCATTACATATTATTGATATTGAGTTTTCTTTCTTTTGCCATCATCCTCAGATTTCTAAGGTGGGTCAGCTTCACTCTTTTGATAAGGTTTTACATTAATTGCACTTCTGATATTTGTGTGTCTAATTCCCTTTTTCTTCTGTTTTTCTGGTAGCCAAAAGGTAAAGTAGTATCCTACATTACAATAACTAGCTGGATTTGATAAAACTATTTATCTGACATTTGTTGCCATGGATAGATTGCCACCCCTTCATGTGGGAACTTAATCTATCACATCTTGTCAGTACTTCTTGGACTGAAATCCACACTCAACCGAGCAGCTGTTAAAGGCAATCAACTGGCCATCCTTGCACACTTTCACCAAATTCTGCCATGTGAGAACTTACACTTCTGTGCATGCAGCTCTTTGGTAGAAATGCTTCAATTTAAAACTATACAGTATTTGTCACAGCCAACTGTCCCTACCCATATGGTACTCCGGGATTTTCTTAGTGTTCCTGTCTCCTCCATGATGTTTGAAAAAAGGGATTTTTGTTTTTACCTGTGAAATCATTTTATCTTATTCCTAGGGGATGTGTGGATTTCTGGCCCATACAGATACCCTCCTTCTAGTTTTCTCTCCATGTTTCAGATAGGTTCTTTATATTTTTTTATTTATTAAACATGTTTTAATTTCTATTTAGTTTTATTAGCACCCTTTCCTGTGTAATCTGTGACAGTAGTAATTGAAATTAAAAAGAAGAGACAGAAATAGAATTGGTGTCCTACCTCTAGGACACCTTTTATCCTAATGTTCCTTTATCCCCCTATCCCCCTACAACTAGTGATATGGGCTTTTTGGTCAAGGGTTTCCCCTCTTCTAGTTGTGGATAAATCACACTACTTTCAGCCAAGTCCCACTCCTTTTGTGGTCTGAAAAGTAGGACTGTACTGTACAGTGGCTTAGTGGTTAGCACTGGGTTTAATCCCACCATGGACTTCGTTTGCTTGGAGCTTGTATGTTCTCCCTATACTTGTGTATGTTCTCTTCAGAGACCCGAGCTTCCTCCCAGAATCCAAATCCAGACTATATGGGGTAATTGATGCCTGAATAAATTGGCCCTAGTCTGTATCTGTGTATGTGTTTGTTATTAAATAGGGAAACTAGATTGTAAGCTCCAAAGGGCAGGGACTAAAGTGAATGATGTAAAGCACTGCATACGTTGTCTGCAATATAAAAATAATATACAATAAACAAAAAAATAAATACAAAAATAGAGACAGGTATTATGAAACATTGATGTTTTTAGATGACAAAACGGTCCAAAGGATGTGTTTTGGGAAAATAGCATGCCTTTACAAGTTAAACTAGTTTGCAAAACGCTATTAATTCTTCACACCAAATAAACCAAAGTAAATGGATGCTTTTTGGTGTTGTTCATTTGTCAAATTTACCACAGAGTTGATTTCACTCTTGACATCATATGCAACGACTTGTTTTCGTTCTATACTTATGTATAGAATGAATCCAGGTATTACTAAGGTTAATTGGAGTCTGACTAAATTAGTACTAGTTTGTGCCTGCCAGTATATGTGTGTTATTGTGTAGAGAAGCTATATTATAAGCCACAAAGTGGCAAGGACTGATGGGGATTATGTTGATTCTAAATAAATGAGCACAATAAATAAACTCTGATCATATAAATTAAAGCATCTTTCGCTATGTTTTTAGGAAGCAATTGTAGTTCAGGAAGTGAAGGAGAATCAACATCACTGCATGCATGGATATGTGTAAGGCAACAGTCGGTGTCAACCAAAGATGCTATAATTGCAGGCGAAGCATTGTCTCTGCTGGTTACATGCCTGCAGCTGCGAAGCCAGCAGTTAGGTAAGCTCTCACATATAATTCTATACCTCATTAGATTAAAATTGTCACAACTACAGAATATCCAAGGCTTTGTAGGCAAGGTTTAAGGCACATAAGTAGACGTTGCATCTAAGGAATGTATAAATTCTGTTTCATGGATATCCTATTGCCAATGCATCAGAACTGTTCCAGAGCTGTTCCTATTGGTGCAAATTATAATGATGTATACAAAGTTTAGCTTGTTTATAAATCTTTCGTATCATAGATTGGGTCAAACATCCTGTTGGTTATGTTTACAAAATATATATTTTCAAAATAAGATTAGTTATTTTACTGTTTATTACTTTGTAAAGTAAAGGTATGTATAATTTTCTTTATAAAACGTCACAAATTTACACAGCGCTGTACAGTTTAGTGATGCAAACAGAATACAGACATGGGAAAAGTGCATTAAACAATGCAAGTATAAGTTCACAAGGATACTTCACTTTAACTGCTAGGTTATGGTTCACCCAAGAGGATGGAGATAAATAGGAAGTGAATGGAAGTGACCACTCCCAGAGCTGATCAATCATAGCAAACGAATCAGGTGATTGAGCTTCCTGTGTAGCCACCACCTTTTATAGCAGAAAATAACAAAATATCCAGATGTAAAAGCTCCTTGAATATTTCCAATGAAGTAAAAGAAGCACAGTGTCTATATATCATAGCATTATATCCCTAAACAGAAAAATCATAGCATATGAAACAGTCCCACCACTTTTCCCTTCCAAAGTAAAAGAAGTGTGTAATTGTTGTTATGTATACTATTAACAAATTTTATACATCTCTGATAACTGGTTGTGACATCTGTTTGCAGGATCTTTTTATAACCTTCCTTCTGTTGCTGATTTCACCATTGATATCTTGCTTGGCTCACCAAGTGCTGAGGTAATCTCTTTAAATGGAAGCCTTTTTTGTTAGTTATATGCATTCTGTCAATTCACATTTTATGCTGTGTACATGTTCACCTAACCCAGTGGTCGGCAAAGTGCGGCTCGCAAGCCACATGCGGCTCTTTAGCCGCCTTGTTGTGGCTCGGGCCGCACTGCCGAAGCCACGCCCAAGCCCCGCTCATAACCGCCGACGGCTCTTCTGATTGGCTGTCGGTGGTCATGGGGTCGGGAGAGGGCACGCCTCCCTCCTCCGGCGGCTCAGAAGATGGTTATCGCCGCCGGAGGAGGGAGTGAAATGGCTCCCTCCTGAATAAAGTTTGCCGACCCCTGACCTAACCTATTCTCTGTGGTTTAAACACTTTCTTTTTATAGTGACTACTATCATCGCATTACATTGAAACTTTCATAAACATACATTGCACACTAAGTTGTAGTGTATGTTAAAGTATTGGTTTTATCAAATACGTTTTGTTTTTTTTCATAGTGCTTTATACTTTGTGATTAAAACTAGGTCCATTTGTTTAATGCAAACTGAGTAATGTACTATGTGAAGTGAGAGCATTTGTCACAGTTTATTATTGGTTACATAACAAAACATGTTTTTCTATTTTTTTTTCCCACCCAGATTCGTCGGGTTGCTTGTGATCAGCTCTACACACTAAGTCAGACAGACACATCTGCATACCCAGAGGTACAGAAGCCAAACCTTTTCCTGCTTAGTGTCATCCTCTCAGCACAGCTGCCTCTCTGGTCTCCAACAAGTATCATGAGAGGTATTAATCAAAGGTATGCTTAATAATAGAGGAAAGATAGCCAAGTATTTATTGTATTCACTAGCATAAGCTATAATCAGATTCTTTTACAATCCTTGTTCTTCACTATCAATTGTAAGCTCTTAATCACGTAATCAACGTGAGGACTTGACACTGGACTTATAACCTTGCTTATGTATTTCTGCCTATAGCCATATCTCCTCAAGTCCTCCAGAGGCAGAATAAGTATAGCATCTTACTGGCCTAATAGATTGTGATTTTGACCCTTTTTTGAATGATGGCCTGAAGTTGTGGGATGAATTTTATTATATTAGGAAACAATTTTCTTCCTGAAAATCATTACCAGTATCCCCCCACATGTATCATAGTCTTCTGATCTTTTTTTTTTTTTTTTTTTTGTGAGACAAAAAAAAACCTTGACCCATTTTATTTTTCTTTCTCTGATTTAGAGAAAGAGTTAAGACTTAATTCCTACAAAAGTCAGAGTCAGATTTTTCCTTTGTCAGTACGTTTACAACAGAATCTGACTGTTTTGGATGACATACGTACCTTCTTACAAGGTGTTGCTCATATTTAGAGACCCCTCTTCCACCCAGTTCATGACCTGGTCCTTTCAACTCTCACTTTGGATTGCCAGCTTCAGTTTATCTGTCTTGTCTTTCTTGGAAATATGCCTTCATAATAGCCATCACATCTACACAACATATCTGAAATTGGACTTCTCTCATACAAACCTCCCTTTCTGACTTTTCACAAGGTCAAACCAGTGCTTTTCACACATCCATACTTTCTGCCATAGTTTGTGTCTGCCTTTTGCATCAACAAGGAAATAATTCTCCCTTCTTTTTTCCACACCCATAAATTCCCAGGGAACACAGCTTCATTTCCTCATAGTCATTAGGGCTCTTAAATTCTATGTCATACAAAATGAGACTTGGAGGCAAGCTGCTTTCAAAGCTAAATTGTCTCACTGGAATAGAGAAACCATTTACCAAGCATATATAAATAAAGGGAAGGCTCTCCCTTTCAGATCTGGGCACAAACCACAAGAGCAATTAGGACATCCTGGGCAACTTTAGTAAGACGGCCACAGGGTCTTCCTTACACAATTTTACAAAATTCTTCCACATTATACATATGCTTCATTTTATGCTGTCTTTGGAGACAAACAGAGGAAGCAACAGGTGCATTCATTTACAGAGGTCTAGTAACCCACTGCAACCAATCAGAAGTTTGCTTTCATTTGCATTTCCCTATGCCAGTAAATGGTAACCACTGATTGGTTGCTATTCATTGCAAGCCATCTAGAATTATTGCCCCTGCTGATGTATTCCACTGTAAATTCTTTAGGCCCTAGTCCTAGATTATTATTTTCTTGGTTGATTTGGACCCCACCTAACTGGAACACTTTTTAAATTGTCCCACAATAGTGATTTATTATTCGCCATAAACCTCTTTTCCCTCAATTGTAACTGGGTCCTTGTTCAGTATTCCTCCTTTTGGCTCTTTATAGTTCTGAGTAGTGGTGGGCGATATTGCAAAAAATGCGATATCTATTTTTTTTTACTTACCCCGATAATGATAATCGACGATATCATCCTCTTCTTCAGCGCGCGCCTCATCCTCTGCTGCCTCCCGGAAGTCTGCACAGGGTGTCCTGCACGCTTCAGTTCAGCGTGCGCCTCATTCTCTGCTGCCTCCCGGAAGTCTGCACAGGGTGTCCTGCACGCTTCAGTTCAGCGTGCGCCTCATCCTCTGCTGCCTCCCGGAAGTCTGTGCAGACTTCTGGGAGCCGCACGAGCGCACGATATTGCCGTCTGGTAATATCTGTAAACCCCGGTGTGTGATATTATCGGAAACGATACACATCGTACACCCCTAGTTCTGAGGTTATGTATTTTATTGCTAGTTATATTTTTCAAGATAGCTGTACAGACTTTGGTAGTCACAAATGAAGGTGAAGAAAGGAAGGCAGAGTTAAGAGGAGAGGAATTCTAATCCTTGCAGTGTCCTACCCCCAAATGGGAGGCACTTACTACCCTGTATTTCTGTGGCCCTCTAAAATTGAGAGAAAAAGGATTTTAATGGTGAGTGAGAACAACTATTAACTGAAGTGAATTGTTCCATCACAGAACATTTTATTCTATATCAGAGGAACAACATAAGATGCTGTCAAAAGATTAAATAACATGGTCTACTGAGAAGGAAAGTTTTGTTTCGTGAATTGTAATGTTTTTTTGTTTTGAGTTAAGATATAAATGTAGCTGTGAACCAATTAAAACTGTATGTACATAATTTAGGTATGCTTCTGCCCTTTACCTCTTACATTACATTAAATATATCATTGTAACTAATCTGTCATTTTAATAAATTTTAGGTTGTTAGCACAGTGTACAGAGTATTTTGATTTGAGATGTCAGCTTCTGGATGATTTGACTTGTAAGTATAACACATTTTACACTATCTGCATGATGTTTAGCAAAATCTATTTTCTGTAATGCAACAATGTTCTATCACCATGTTTTAATGCATTTTAAGGTATTATCTAATACATTAGTTATTACAGATCTGTTTGTTTTCTACTTATTTTTGTTAAGATAAAGGGAAAACTGTTATTATTTTCATGATGCAATGAGAGCTAAACATTTGAATACTGCTGTCTTGATGGCACTGCATTTTTTTCTGGCAGCTACTGAAATGGAACACTTGAAAATCAGTCCTGCAACCATGTTGGAGGATGAGATCACATGGCTGGATAATTTTGAACCCAGTCGTACTACTGAATGTGAAACAAGTGAAGCTGACAATGTCTGGCTGGCAGGGCACCTTAGGCTTATTAAAACACTGCTTTCACTGTGTGGTGCAGAAAAAGAAATGCTTGGTAAGTTGATATAGAACAGAGCGATGTCTGTTGGATTTTATTAAGAATTCTGGTTTAAAAGATCAGATTGTAAATGGGTGTTTGTTATTTTTCCTTAAGTATCTCATTAAAGGAACAGTCCAGATAAAAAAAGAAATAATCCATTTATTTAATTATGCTAATTACCACCTTTTATTAAATACAATTTATTATCAATTTAAAAAAAAAAAATAAAATTCTTTCCTGTAAAGAAGTGCTATCTAGCACTTCCGTGTTCCATACTCCACCTTCAGACACTGCTGGCGACTCTACGGCGTCCGAATCAGGCGATTCCTCTCAGGAGCGCATTCTTCTCCAGCCGCACTCTTAGTGAAGTCCTGCATCGGCATTTCCTAGAAGTCACATGGGATCGCGTGCATGTCATCCAGGGAGGACGCATTGAACACGTGCACGCTCTCCATGTGACTTCTAGGAAGTGCCGATGCAGGGCTTCACTAGGAGCACACCTGAGAAGGATCGCCTGATTCGGATGCCATAGAGTCGCTGGAAGTGTCTGAAGATGGAGTATGGTAATTATAAATAAATTTTTTTGTTTTTGTTTTTTTTCATCCGGACTGTTGCTTTAAAGTTTGAATATAGAGCTTACGGAGTTCACTGGACATTTTTTTCCACTACCTCTTTGTTATATACACGAATGAGGGCTGACATAATACTTGACAGCAGATGCATTTTCTGTTGTTTTCAGAAGCAACTAACAGATCTCTTTAGGACCACTTGAGATGCCCTTCTAGATTGGTCTGTGGCCGCAATAAATATTGCACATCCTATACATACATATAAATACAAATGTGCACAGAAGAAATATTCAGTACACACAATACTTTATAATGTATTTAAAGAGAAATATTGTATCTGTGCATGAAATGCTTATGTGGATCAAGTTCTTTAAAGCTTTTTAATTTGTACATTTTATATAGACCTTTTTTAATTTATTTGCAGGTCCGTCTCTTATTAAACAGCTTCTGGATGATTTCCTATTTCGAGCTTCAAGAATCATACTGAATAGCCATTCTCCAGCTGGTAGTGCTGCAATAAGCCAGCAAGATTTTCATCCAAAGTACGACCAACACAAACTGTATTTCATTTCTGACTTATCTGTAAAGGATACATAAAGAAAGCAAAACAACACTGCAGTATTAGCTGTAGGAAACAGCACAAACACCCACGTGTCATGCCAAACACATCAGTGGATTCAAAAACAAAAGGTTTACGGGTAGACTGCCCAAAACTTGCCATGGCACCATAATAATTTTTGCTACTTCACCTTTTGTAGCAACTTGTTTTTCTCTTTTGGTTTTTATATGTAAAGGACTTAGCTTTGCTTGTTTGTGTATTTAAAAGAGAAGTATAGTACCAATATAACTGCCCACATAAATATTAAACTCCTTTATACTAAGCCAATTGCTAACACAAATAGTTAAAGAAACATTTAGGGAAGAAATAATACTTGCCATTTGTTAACCCTACTGGTTCTAATAAGAGTTGATATTTTGTCCTCCCCTGCCCACCCCCATTTCCCTCTTGCAAGTTAAGAAACGCAAGAAGAAAAAGCTGCCTAACTCCTATTGGTTAAGCAGTGAACTGACCTTTAGGAGTCATCAATCATGCTTGTTTATGCTTCTGAACAGCATGGAATGCACAAGATTACAGAGGCTCCAGCTTGCGAAAGCTAACTGGTGTACAGGCTTTACATTACACATTAGGCAAAAATGTCCAGTGGAAGGTACCTTTTGATGGAAAACTGACCCGTACACATCACACACACATTTCCTGGTGCAGGAGTTTTCTAGTGCTACGTAATAAATCATCCTGCTTCACATGAAACAACTACTGGGGAGAAATGCTTCACACTAAGATATAGTGCTGCATATGTAAAGATGTAATCTGATTATACTTCTCCTTTAATGCCAAAAATCATGTCCAGGATGCATTTTTAAATACAAGCATATGTTTTTTTTTAAAGGGCTAGTGACATCAAAATAAGAAAATTACAGTGGTTGTAAAAATTACAGATTTAATTCCTATCTGATCTTTCTGGGGCATTGCAGGAATAAGTATGTATTATCCATAGTAAACACTAGACAAAAAAGGAATTCAACTTAAAAAGATTTTAGTACTGGAACTAGAAATACCAGCCCTGTGCTGCCAATGAAATTATTTTTTATTACCTGTCCTTAAGAAGTCATTATTATTAAAATAAAGCTTAAAGTGTAAGTAAACCTTATTTATAAAGTTTGCCCCATTAAAATATTGTAAAAAAACAATTAATAAAATCCTCTTTCACCTTTTCATTCTGCAGCACTTGTAAACTTGTAATCCCTCTGTAAAATATTCCTCCTTCCTGTAGTGAAGGCCACGCCCCCACCCCGCTCACATTCACTGTCTTAAAAACAGACTCCTTCCTAGTCGGAATTCAAAGCTTACAGCATTGTAGCAGTAAGAGGAAAGTATCAGATTACTAAGCATGCACTAGCAGAATGAGTCATGTGACCTCATTAGGGGGCAAGGCTTCTCTGCACTATACAGGAAGCAAATACACACAGTAATGCAGGGGAGACAGAATTGCAGGATTAAGAGGTGAGAACTGAAATCACAAAATCGTATTACTTTTCAATGTATGTTTCTACATTATAAATATAATATATGTATAGTTTGGTCAATAACTTACAATTTAATATGTCAGAACAGCATAAGTAATTTTTAGAGTAATAAACAGCAATGTAACACAACACTGTTTAAATGTAGTTAAATTAATTTAAAATTGTTAGTGGTAGTTGAGTACTGTTGCTTTTTTTGTCCTTGTTTATCATACAAAGCAAAAATTTTGGCTCTTATAACAGTACCACAGACATGCATTTCATACAGTGATCTAGTACAGTATGTGTTTTGTGTACAAATCATAAACTACTGTATTTTCAGTTTTCTGTGAAGATAAAATTTGATGTTTCTTTTTTAAATAGTCCTTAAGTTATAAGATATAAGTATGTCTGTTTCTGAGCAGTTGGGATATGTATTTTCTCACTGTGTCCTAAATTTTATTCTATACTTAAAACTATCTTGTGCTTTTCATTTAGATTAGCTGACCATTTGCTTTCCTGTTTTAAAGATGCAGTACAATGAATAGCCGCCTTGCTGCTTACGAAGTCCTTGTCATGCTGTCTGACAGTTCCCTTGCAAACCTGGAGTTAATTATCAAGGAGCTTATTTCTATGCATCATCAACCTGATCCTGCACTTAACAAAGAGTTTGATGTAAGTGTGACATAAAACTAAAGGGTTTTGTTTCTGTGCTTCCGTGTTAATATAAAAATATAAAGATATTCATAGACTGAATTAACAAAAAATAAATTTTCTTTTTTTCCATTCACTAGACTTGATTAATTTGCAAACCATCCCAGTTACTGGCAAAACATCCACTATTAAGCTATTTAAATATTGTGGCATATTATCAGATTGTCAGAAAATGAAATGTATTGTTCTGATTAGTATATGTTCTCATTAAAAACGGTAATCTCTTTAATGTTGTGGGGGACACAAAAACAGTGGATAAAAGGAGCCTACCCATCCATAAGTAGAACACTGCAAAGATCTCTCTCCTTTTTTCTCTTCCCTTTTTATTCCCTCTTCTTTGAAGGAACTAGGACAGATCCCCTATAGACGTCCATCTCAGGGAATTTTTAGGACAGTGAATTGCGCAGACACCATAAGTGACAACAAAAATGCGTAGAAACTAGTAGCTGATATGGAAGAGTGAACTCCCTTTGTGGCCTCTAAAGAGGGAATCTCACATTAAATCTCCTTGGGATACAGTGTTTTTCTTCATTCCTGCCTTCTTCCAAACAAAGAAAAATATTACTTGTTAAAGGGAAGTGCATCATATTTTTGTCTGACTCCTGCTGATAGATATGATCATTATTTAATTATCATGGCAAAGTTCAAAAAAACAGAATTCCTTCTGTAACAGGGCTAAAAAGGCAACGGATCTTAACTATGTTTCTGACTTCAAATGCTAAGTAAATGTGTACAGAAGCTCAGAAGGAATCTCAGTGTGACTCCTGCATTGCTGCTGGCATCCATCAGATTCCAGTTCACCTGAAGAAGGCCTTACTGAGTCTGCAAAGGATCTGTCTTACTTTTCAGAGAGCAAGAGAGCTGTTCACACCATGATAGCTTATTTTCACATATGATACAACAGTGGGGCAATGCAGTAATAGACCTAATTGCTCCCCACCACAATCAAAAGGTTCCTTGTTTCTTACCCCCATAATCAGACATTCTGAGGGAGGGATTTGACTTTCCCTTGGTCATACAGTCTCTCATATTTTTTACCTCCATTGCCATGCTCCCCTATTGTCTTTCAGAAACTAAAGCGTGAGGGTGGTCCCATAATAATTATAGCTTTTCAATGCCTAAAGATTGTGGTTTTCAATCTTTGCATGCATGGCAGAAACCTCGCCATTTCTCTACCATTGAAACCAGACCTTCTCAGACAGAATACAATCTAGGCACATTCCCCTTCACAGCATGGCTTTGGAGAAACTACTTTCTTTTCGGATCTATCACGGGATGAGGCCTTCCTCCCTTTCCAGGTGATAGTACCAACTCTGTTTCTTTTATGTTTTGGTCTCCCTTTCATCTTATGCATCCTTCATTCAAGAGAGTGGTTTAGGACCCTAGGTGTCTAGGAGATACCTTTATAGCCAAGTATCTTCTCTTTTTCCAGCAACACAGTCAGTCGTGCAGATGGTGTACTGACAAAAACATTCAAGAATCAAAATTTTTTTTATTTTTTTGCTTTTTATCTTTTTTCTTCCCTGTTAAAAGAACAGTCCAGCCTGATTAATAAAAAGTAATGTGTGTTGTAAATGCATAATACATTTTTTTTCTAATATACTTAGTCGGTCTTTTATGTGAGGAAAGGAATTAATTATTCCATCTGTGTAGCAGTACACAGCTCCTTATGTGTTTTACTTCCTGGTTGAATTCTAGTGTCACTGACACAACGGCGTCTCAGGAAAGTCAAAATTCATAGTTAATGAATTACCCATGGGCAGTTAAAATACTTACAACTAATGGTGTATACTCTCAGTAGCAAGCGCTGATATTGAGCACAAGAGAGAGACCAAATCCATATAAAAAGAAAGTCAATGTTTCAGCCCTTTCTTTAACAATTGCTTTTGCTGGGTTAACTACACCTTTCAGAGTTAAACAACATAAAAAAGGTGGATGACAGCTTAAAGGTTCTGATTGGTTATTTAGCATTATCCAGACTGTCAGTCAATTCCTTAACTCTGAACAGGAAGTGGCTGAGAGAGGGAAGCAGCTTCAGTAACAAACTGGTGCTAAATTGTGAAGGGTGGAAATAAATAAATAATTTATATGACAGAAAGCATTTATTTAACTTTTATTTAACAGTGCCAAACAAACAGCAAATAACTGTTGGTGCCTAAACTGTTCCTTTAATTAAAAGGTTATGTATCTTGTCCTAGTTTTTTCTTTCAAATTCACTCAAGCTTTTCAGACTCTGGCAAGCACAGTTGATGGTAAAGGTGAGGAGGTAGGGATAAAAAGGAGTGGGAGGATCCACATTGGAATGTCAAACCTCCAGATGGGAACCCAGTTTTTGGGGTAAACAGAAATTAATTAAACAAGGAATCTTTGTGTGGACAAATTTACAGCTTTTGAATATATTTATACTTTGTTTCTTACTACACTTTTTTTTTTTTTTTACTACTGCCTAAAATTGTACCATTTTATAATTTTTCATGTTTGTTTGCAGTATCTTCCGCCTGTTGACAGCAGATCTAACTCTGGATTTGTTGGACTTAAAAATGGAGGTGCAACATGTTATATGAATGCAGTTTTCCAGCAGCTGTATATGCAGCCTGGTCTTCCCGAGGTCTGGTAATTTCTCAAAATCATTGTACAGAAAAAAAAAAATTACATTTAATGAAAGACATGCAATTACAAATCTTCTACTACTAAAATTGCTACTAGCAGATACTTTTTTTTTTTTAATGTATCAATGCTTAAGTTTTCAGAATCATACCTTTCTGTATCATCACTTTTCATACCCATATACTCTGCACAGATTTTGTGCTTTTTTTCTCTTTGTTATAAACATAAAGGAGATAATAGGAAATATGGAAAATCCAGCACTCCCAGTGAATAAAAACAATAAATTTTAATCCAGTCGGTTAAAAAACAGGCAGCAGTAAAAACAATATAAACAATAATGAAGGAGCATTATTGAAGGGGGTGCTCCTTCATTATTGTTTATATTGTTTTTACTGCTGCCTGTTTTTTAACCGACTGGATCAAAATTTATTGTTTTTATTCACTGGGAGTGCTGGATTTTCCATATTTCCTATATACTTAAGGCGCTTTCTGAGCACCCCAGTTTTACTCTTACCTACACACAGGATTGAGCGAATCTTTATTCTCTCCTCATCCGTACATAAAGGAGATAATGCCGCCTGATAGTTTATAGGTGCAAGAAGTCACTGAGGAATTCCAAACTTATACAACTTTACAGGTGAAATTTATTAAACTCAGAAAGGTCGCTCTGAGTCTTTCCGAGTTTACCGGGAGAAACCTGGCATTGTTTTTGCGAGATTTCTCAAGATCGAGTTTTCTGATCTCAATTTTTGAAAAAAATTTTTTTGATGGAAAGGTAGCCATACTTTACATTAGTAGCATGGCTACCTTTCCAAATTATGGGTACCTTTCCATCCAAATTTTTTTTTGAAAAATCCAGATTGAAAAACTCGATCTTGAGAAATCTCAGGAGAGCAATGCGAGGTTTCTCCTGATAAACTTGGAAAGACTCAAAGCGGTCTTTCCAAGTTTAACCTTTTCCTATCCAATTAAATTTCCTGTTCCGCCCATTGAAATCCTAATATTTTTGGCGAAAAACGTGGAATTTGACGTTTCATGCAATATCAGTGAATTTTATCAAAGAAATTAGCAGCACTCGCTTCATCACTACGACCACAATCACACGTCTGTAATATTGATGTCCCCTGCCAGGGGACCAAGGATTGGAATGGAATTTTAGGAATGGTCCCCCTTTAGGGGACACAGGATAGGAAAAGGTCAATAAATTTTACCCATGGTCAGTTGCTTTTATAAAGCCACCCACTTGTGCTCCAATTAATGCAGAGTGCTTCAGTAAATACTAAGTAGGCACTAATAATGTTTTAAATAAAGCAGAGTGTACACCATTGCCCAGATTAATATTGTATGTGAATAGAGAACATCAGTAGCTCAGTGTTTTTATTATTTACACAGATTTAGATTTTGCAGTGTTTTGGTGTTTACCTACATAGAAACTGCATTTGCCAAAAACTGTTGGTCACTGCTCTGTTTGAATAATAATAGCACTTAGTCCCAAAGCTTTTGTATGTTTGGGCACTCCCAGAAAATGTGCTTTAGGGTGGCTTTATTGTTGCAGTTGTGTCAGCAGACAGATGTGGTACCTGGGTATATTAGAGATAATCTATAAGGCAGCAGTTCTCAACCTTTTAGTGGCTGTGAACCCCATCCATGACGGCACTGAGCATAGCGTGGACGTTCGTCCGGAACGTCATCACATAGGCGCGTCACATGGTGACGTTCGGCCGGAACGTCATCACGTACGCGAGTCACCCCTCAGGAACCCTTATAAGAAGGGTCCTGCTGGCGCTTCCAGGTGTTCCGCAGCGGTTCTCAACTCCCGTGGGTCGGTTGTGTGACCCACAGGTTGAGAACAGCTCCTATAAGGCATTAGGTACCATCTTGTGCATATCTTGCAGTGATTTTCAGTGTGGTTGGCACATTTGGTATGGCAATTTAATAGGTTTAAGGCCTTGTTCCATTGGTTTATAATAAATGTTTTCCCTGGGTCAGATTCCCATTTTAGCATTTTGTGGGATATGTCCATTATATCTACCTGTGTTAGTATTTTGTGACAGGTTGATATCCCCTTTTTCCCTTGTTTCTCTTGTGGGGAATTAATACATAGATTTTCAAATGCGGTTGGTTTAGCCCAGGGTGCTTTGTGTTTTTGAGCATTCAAATAGTTTCTAATTTGTAGGTATTTGTGGAATTTAGATTTCTGTAGGTCGTGTTGATTTTGTAGTTCTTGGAAGGAGTGGAGGGTAGATTTAGTAAATAGTTGATTGATAGAGTTTAGCCTTTTGCTCCTCTAAGTTGCAGTGTTGAGGTCTGAAATTACATAGGATAGAGAGTTGATTGTTGCAGTGGAGTTTGCTGAAGATTTGAATGACTTTTTGAGGTGCCCTTTTTGCCATAATTTAATTTAGTCTCTGTTGAGGTGTAATTTGATTTGGTGTAGGTGAGGGTTGTCTAATAGCCAAAGGTTGGCATTGAATATGTGTTGTTTGGTGTGTTTGGATTCTATTTGGAGCCATTTTTTTGTGGGAAGTATCAGCATGCATTTGTTTTATATAGTCTGATATTTGTTTTATATAGTCTGCTGCCACTGCTTGTTGATATCTCATTAGTTGTTGGACCTCTAGTCCACCCATTTCCTTAGCTCTGTAGAGAGTTGTGGTGGCTACTCATTTCTGTTTGTTATTCCAGATGAAGTTGAGTAGGATGTTTTTGTAGGTCTTTGAGACATGAGGTGGGTAACTCAATTGGGACTGTCCACAGGATATAAAGTATTTTGTGTAGAATTAATATTTTGCTTATTGCTATTCTGCCTAGCCAAGATACAAAGTCAGTTTTAAGTGTTTTGGGTTTGTTTCTTCACTTCTTTGAGGAGTGGTAGGTAGTTGTGGTAGAAGAGTGAGAGGTGTTTTTTGTGAGTTTCATGTCTAGGTATTCTATATGTGATTCTTTCCAGTCAAAAAAGTATGTGTTTTTGAGGTTACCAAGGTCTTTCTTTGTTAGTGCTATGGGCACTTGCTTGTGTTTATCTTATAATAGGATACCTCCCCAAATTTTTTATTAAATCTTGGATGGTTGGAAGGGCTTCTGTGGGGTTAGTTATGGCCAGAATTGCATCGTCTGCATACAGTCCAATTTTGTGTTCTGTTTTTCCAGTTTGGAACCCCTTAATTATTGAATTTTGTCTAATTTTTTTGAGCAAAGGTTTCCATAACTAGATCAAAGATGAGTGGGGAGAGGGGGCACCTTTGTCTTGTGCCGTTTGTAATCTGAAATTTTGATGAGGAGATCCCAGTTATTCTGACAGCGGCATTGGGATGGGTATATAGGGTCATTATTGCTTTGATGAAGTTGGAGCCTAAGTCGAATTTGTGGAGGATGGCTTCTATGTAGCCCCAGTGGACTCTGTCAAATGCCTTTCCTGCATCTAATGATAAGAATAAGTTGGAGGTCTTGGTGTCTGAGGCTAATTGAGGTAAGTGTATGAATTGTCTAGTACTATCTGGGGCTTGTCTTTCTGCTATAAACCCCACTTGATCCGGGTCAGAAGGACTTGTAGTCTTGTTGCAAGTATCTTGGTGTATAGCTTTAGGTCTATGTTTAGTAGAGCTATAGGGCGGTAGTTCTGTACTTTGGTGCTGTCTTTGTCTTGTTTTGGTATTGTTATTATGTTGGCTTGGAACATCTTTTTTGGGAGAGTGCCTGTGTTTTGGACTATATTAATCTTTTATGTGCGGTGTGAGGATGCCTCTGTATCTTTTATAGTAAGTGGCTGTGTAGCCATCAGGGCCTGGTACCTTGTTGATTTGGAGCAATTTTATAGCCTGTTTAACTTCCTCCTGAGTAATGGCAGAGTTTAGGGTTTCTTTTATTGAGGGTGGCGCAGCTGGTAAATTGAGCGTTTCTAGAAACTCTTTGTTTGGTGTGTTTATGGGCTTTTTGTTATTGTCTTAAGGTTGTATAGGGCTTTGTAGTATTCAGCAAAAGTGTCTGTGATTTCATGTGGATGGTTTGTGTTTGTTAGATCTTTTTTGTAGATTTCTGTTATGTGAGTGTTGGGATGTTTCTTTTTGACTTGTTTTGCCATTATGTCTGTGGCTTTGTTTCCTTTGTAGTAGTATGTGGCTTTGAGTATGTGATTCGTATTTAGAGAGTTCTAGCCTGTGTAGGCATTCTCGAACTTCTGTAATTTCAATTTATAGTGTGTTGTTTCCAATGGTTTTGTGTTTTGAGGTGAGTTGTTTTAGTTGTATTAGTAGTTGTGTTTTGTTTTTTCTTTTGATTTTCTAAGTTGAGATAGAATTTTGAAGCATTCTCTTCTTATTACTGTTTTTTGAGCAAACCACAAGGTAATAGGGGACGTTTCTACATTCTTATTCAGGAGGAAGTATTGTTTTAAATGTTGGCCTATGTGCTCCATGGAGTCTGTGGTTGATAGTAGTAATTGGTCTAGTTTCCACGAGTATGAGTGAAAATGATTATGGGAGTCTTTGAGTGTAAGGAATATTGGTACATGATCTGTCCATGTAATGGTACCTATGGTTTCAGTTTTGACAATGTTTAGAGTGTATGGGTCTGAGAGTATCAGATCTATTCTGGAGTATGTGAAGTCTCTTGCTGAAAAAAAGGTAAAGTTAGTTTCTGTAGGGTGTAATATTCTCCATACATTTTTCAGGTTCCCCTGTATGAGTAAGTTTTTAAAGGTTTTGGATTGTTTCTTTTTGTGGTCTAAATAGGACTGATCTGGGAGCTGTTGTTTGTGAAATGTGGAGTTTAGGGTGGTAGAAGGTGTTGTGTTAAAATCTCCTAGAATGAGTATTTGCTCTTTTTTGATGTTTGTGATGGTGTTAAATAATTTCTAGTGGTAATGTGTTTGGTTTTTGTTTGTAGCGTAATTACTATTGATAAGCAGATATGGTTAATTGTGCAAACAATGATAAGGAAGCGGGCATTGGGGTCCCTCTTGATGATTTGGATTTGTACTTGTAAATATAAATATAATATATATTTACAAGTAAAATATATATTTATAAACATAAATATATATTGTATGTTCCACCTAAATAGCTTGATTAAGTAAGTGAAGGGGGAGGAGAGGGTTGGGGAGAGATGCAAAAGAAAAATTAACATCTTTTGAAAGAGCATGAATAAACTGCTTGGTATAGTCTCGGTTCTAGTTTGTGTGGTTATTTTTGTTTGGTTATTTTTCTTGCGGAGAAGGATTTCTTCTTGGGCTATTTCTTGCTGATGTGTTTTTCCTCTGTGATGTTTGGACTGGTTCCCACTCTGGAGTCAGTCTGTTCCGATTCAGGGGGTAATTCACTAAGCTCCGAAGTGAGCTGCGTACTGTTCGCCTCAC
>WMED01002553.1:6163-23996 GCA_019650415.1 Pipa parva
AGGACCTCAGTGCTGCAAGGCAGCAGTGATTAACACTGAGCCACCGCACTGCCCATATGACACAGTATCCCATTTGAGTCATGTTATAAAACCCCTTTGTCTTGAACTAAGAGAGGTTTTAAGAAAACCAGAGGAATTACATGGGAGGGATCACTTACTTGTTGCACTTCAAAAGAGGGAAGCTGTGTATGTGTTCTTTTTATACTCAATCCAGACATTGTTTTATGTTCTACAGAGTCTACTAATTCTCCATTTCTAATACTACAGCTGCTTATTTAGCCAAAAAGAGTCACCCTACTAATAGGATTTTCATATTTGCTATGGACAGGTACCTTAACAATAGCATACAAACAAGGTGATTGTGAAGCTAGACCATAAATTGCTTCCAGGGTTTCTTTCTGTATAAGCACTTTGTATTATCTACAAATCCTCTCCTTTCCTAAATAACAATATGTTCTGTGAACGATCTAACCACATAAGAATTATCACTGTAAATCACTAGTGAGTGTTCTTCTTGACATTGGTCAAGTATCAAAACGGAAGTTTATGTTTAGTTCAGTGGTTCTTAACTGAGGTTCGATCGAACCCTTGGGGTTTGGTGAGTCGGTCTCAGGGATTCGGCAGAGCCTCCGCCACAGAGGTCAAGGGATTTATCACTAAAGAAGGGTGATTTATCACTAAAGAAGGGTTTGGTGAATGTGCTTATGAAACTGGTGAGTTTGGTACCTCAAACAAGGTTAAGAACCACTGGTTTAATGGTTATAGTCTGTGGGCTATAGTTTGTGGATACTAAACGGAATATCTTGTTGGGTATTTTCTCTCAAGATAAAATCTAGAACCATCCACAAAAAACCACTTCATCTGTTTTATTTGCTTACCTGCAAAATAAAAAAAAAGATATTTCTTCCACATCATCCATAGGAAGTGGAAATTGTAAACTAACACTGATAAAAGAAAAGACCACAATTATAAATTACTCCCACTACTGTGATGAAAGTTCTTTTAGAGTTTCTAAGCCTGGGAATTGGCAATGATTCCAGTCTGACAAACAGGCTGTAGTTTTATGATGCTTTATTAGTAATAAAAGAGGTGTATTGGTTATACAATTGAGTAGTTCAAATACCAGTAGTCAATGAACAAGTATGAGTATTAATGTCTGCTTATGAAGTTTGATTTAACAATGATCAAGAAACCAATGAGCTAAAATGAAACAAAATTCCTATCTTCTACTACGGATTAAGCATTAATCTTTTAAATGATTCTGTACTGTTAACTAAACAAATCAATGTAAATCAGAGTAAATGAAGGAAGATAACAGTAAATATAGACTGTGAGCTCTATGGGGCAGGGACCTACAACCTCTTGTATCAACCACAACCTTACACTCAAAGTGAAGTATCCTTGTGATATTATACTTGTATTGTACAATGTACTTTTCCCATGTCTGCATTATATTTGTATTGCTGAATTGTACAGCGCTGTAAATTTGTAGCTCTTTATAAATAAAATTATACAAATTAAAAGTAAGACAAATGCTGATCTAGTTCACTTAAATCAACACTGTTACCAAGTATCTGTTAGGAATTTCCCTTGTCGGTCCGAGGGCGCTTGCCGCAGGTGTTTATGGCACACTTTGTATCGGCAGGGCAGCACCTCCAGTAGGATTAGAGCGTGGAACCTCCTGCACTCCAGGTAGCAGTTATACTACTACTCCATTTGAGCATGGGTATATTGGCTTGTGTTTTCAGGTAAGTTGTCCAATACATTAGTGCTAATTAGCCTGCATACTAGGTAATTGGTTACTCAGGTGCTTCCTGTTTGTCATCATCCAGGCCTTTAAATAGGAGGTCATTTCCTCTAGTCTTTGCCCAAGCTGGGTTTTCTATTGTGAAGTCCTGCTAAAGCTCTTGTTTCCTGTTTATCTGTGTTATTGACCTTGGCTCATTTTGACCTTGCTTTTTTTCTGGTATCCCTGACCTTTGGCTTTGTCTGACTGCATTTTTTCTGCTCCCTTGCTTTCCTGATCCGGCTTTCCTGTCTCCACCTTGCTATCCCTGGTACCTCGGTTTGGTCCTTGTTCATTCCTGCTGGGTTGCTCCAGTGCCCTAGTGTTTCTACAGAAGTAAGTCCGGGCTTCAGTGAACACCAGAACGTTGGGGTTTCTGTCCTAGTTAGTTGTGCTGCAGGTTCCACCTTGGGTCCATTTTCAAGTAGTAACCTAACATTATTGCTAATTATGCATAATTATAAGCTTATGATTAAATATGACCAAGTACTAAACAATTGATATAACATATTTGATTAACACACAACTTAGTATCATGTGGGGTATATCAAATCCTATCTCAGTGCTATGCCAAGTCCAAGCCTGGTGTAGCCACTTATGTAAGAAATTCTGTGCAGCTAAAACTTCCTGTAGTTCAGTGAGCAAGGCCTTGTTAGTTGAGAATGAAGAATGTATTAATTTGTTAATCACAAGCAACCCTACACTCCTTCTTCTGGTAGCATAGAAAATACTCATCACTAGGCTCTAACCTTGAGTGAAATTTCTTATGGTTTATATCCGCCAACCTTTCTAGTAAACCAGAAGCCAGTGCTGGTACTGCTTTGTAATCTACATATTGAAGCTATTGCATACACTTTTTTCCCTTTATTTCACAAAGGTTTTGATATTCTGATAAGTCTTTTCATGCATACACATACACACACACACACACACACATAGAGATAGAGCAGAGTATGTGGGGGGCAGGACAGTGCGTAATAAGTCATACTGGACCCCTTCCTCCAAAGATCAAATATGTAGAGGTTATAAGCATTTTATGGCATTGACCCAAAGCCCCCATGTGGTTAACAGTTTAATTGCTGACTTGGCTTTTTACCGTTGGCCCTCTTCCTGGCTTGGCATTTTAAACTTCTTTTTTCATAACTATTTTGGGTTTTTAATTGCTTTTTTACTTATTCATTGACATGTTGACACTTTGTCCTTTGACTGGCCTGAAACACATCATTTTGAAGCTTACCGCCTACTTGTGGTAACTGGTGAGACTTTTGGAACAGCACACAGAGCACTCATGGATGGCAGGACCCAATTGTACTTTCACTTTAAGAATGACTTTGGTACTAGGCAGGAATAGCAGGTACACTATCAGGAGGCGCACTAAAAGAAGACTACACTAGCACAAACCCCATCCGTAGCCAGCCTAGTGCCAGAGCATACCAGAATGCAAATTTGAATCTGCCTTGCAACATTGCGCTGTCGGGGGCAGCACAGGGCTTATGACAAAAAGTATGTAAATCAAGAAAAGCAACAACATAAGATGACTTAACAATGTGAGACAGTACATACATCATATTACTGTTTATAAAAAGAAAAAAACAAGGATGCATTACTTATTACAAACATGCTTTTAAGACTTTTTTTTTCGTTTTATTCAGTGTTATTTTATTGAATAACTGTTCACTGGTGCATGGTTACCCGCTGCCATATCTTAAAGCTGTTTAATGGAACTTTTCAAAATACATACTTGACAATAAATTGAATTCCATTATCAGTCACATTGCAGTTTAAAGTATTGAAATGTACTGCATTCATATGAATTACAATGGAAACCCAGTGAAGGTATGCTGCAAAACTGCTCAACATGAACCATGCCTTGTCATCACAATATAATTGTTCATTTATAAACAAAAATCTATTTATAAACCCATTTTGTTTCAATTAATTTGTATTAACAATACTTCTCTTGGATTTTTACCTGTTGACATTTAGGATTCACAGAATCCTATAAACTGTATTTGTTTCTACCTTGTTTGACACTTCCTGTGAGCTCCCCATTTACAATATGCTCCATGCCTGCAATGCAGTGCTGTCTAGTGTTGTTCTTCTCGCACTAGGTGTCACTCTTCTCCCACTTTATTATACTTATAGCCTATTTGGGGTGAAATACTTTATAAAATAGATGTATTTTCCCTCTGGTGCATTACACTCATCTCCCCAATAGGATTATTTATTATTTAACTAATTATGTTTAATACAACAATTATAAACTTCTTGCTCATGTAGGGGTTTCTGATATTCCTTCTTCCAATAGTTGTCCTTCTTTTGTTTCATCTCAGGTCCACACAACATTCTATCATTGAGGCTTAGGGGAAGTGGCCATCTGTGGCTTACTCCTTTGAGATCTTTGATGGGATGTCTGTGTTAACCCACCTCTCAGCTGCATTACTCTATGTTTTAAAAGCTCCTGTCAGGGAGGAGCTGTGTCTCTTGACAGCTTCGCTAGGCTGTAGAAGGAATGATCCTGGTTGATCTCCCTAGTGGGATAGATGGGTGGATTGTAGCCTAAATTTTGAATGAGACCAGAGGAGGAATAAGTGAACAACCTCCAATCAGGTCCAAAAAAAAATCGAGAGTTTAGGCCCTTCCAAAAGAGTTTTCCTAATAGTGCTAGATAAGAGTCTCCTGCCAGTGTAAAACCTGTGACCAAATTCATGATATCCTTATCCTTTGTGGGCTCTGTAAATAACCTTTTGCTCCCAATACAAAGAATGGTAGCGCACATATACATCCTCAGCTTCCACTTTTCTCTGAAAAAAATGAGCACCTAGCAGAAAGGGGTACGATGACAAAAGCATTTGCGTTTCCCATTTTACCACAGAAAAACATACATGCACTTAGCATTCCCATTTTAAGTCATAAGCTTTATTAACTTTTTCCAATAGTGTAGAATTGTATTAGCTGCTTATCTGCAATTTAAATCACCATCGTTTTTGACAATAACTGAATGTAGATAGCATATTAACATATAATATATGACCTGCAATGTTTTGTGCTTTAAAATAGAATAAAATATATTAGTGATGCATAAAAATTGAATGCCATTGTCAAGAGATACTGTAGGTGCACAGAACAATAGGAAAGGTTCTGTCCCAAATTCACATTAAGCAGTGTTTTAATAACTTCCTAAAATTAAAATGGTAAAGGTAGCCTGCAGCTACCTCATACAGATTCGGTAGAAATATGATAACCTCCAAATCTTTCATCTATTATAACTTTAGCTCTGCAGGCAACAACCTCTCCCATTAACATATTCAAGTCAGTGACTTCCACAGGAGTTAGTGCTTAGTAAATTGACATTGCTTTAGATCTGTTTACAATAACCTTTTTAAGTAAAGAAAATGACTGCAGAACCATGAAGAGCTATTGCAATCAGTAGCTAAATATATTTGTTTATTTAAAGGTTTTAACAATGCTTCAGAGTGTAATGCAAGCTGTTGGAAGGCTATGTGAGCTTTTATAAATAATACAGTAAAGATAGTGGTTTGTGAATTAAAACATTTGCAAGGAAAACCAAATAATGGAACCTTAACTTAACTAGTTTCATTTAAATTCCATGTCCTACCAGGTACACACAATAGTCACCTTTAAAGTTAATCTGAGTCGTCCAAAAGAAAGTATAGCATGAGCTACCCTAATTGCTATTAAGAATTTGACAATGCCTGGATCTATGGCTAAAGCATCTGATGACCTCAAACAGTTTGTCTTCTGAATTTATTTATTCAGTAGAATCATTACTTATTTCTATTGCAAACAAGATCTTCCAGTCCCTGGTATCATGGCAGAACAGCCCAACATTGTATCCTTCATAGACTAAATGTGTCACAACATCTACTTAAAAGTGCCCTGCTAACAGATGGTAACTTCATCCATTATTAGCAGAGTTGCCTAAATCTTCTGAAGGAAGAAAAAAATCTGAAGGAAGGCTGATTCCTTTCTACTGAAAATACAAAACACGCAACTAAACCTCACTATATTTGCTGTGCTGCTAGGACTCTAATTCAGACCAGGCTCACCTTCCTTATATGTCTTTAGTCACATATTAAGCACTATTAGAGGTCTGCAGGTGGCCAAACACTGGCTCAAACCTTTACCCATATTAAGAAAAAGCTGTGGGACATGATATTCAGCAGGCAGGATTTGAGACAAACCTTAAATCTCTAACATAATTTCAACAATTCTATATAGGAAGCTCCTGTCTAGAAGCTCTTTCCCACTTACTCAGAAAGCTACCTACTTCAGGCCCATTTACTTTCCCTGCCTTCTATGCCTCTGGCTCCAGGTGGCCACTGGGATCCTCCTGTGTGAATTCTTAAAGGGGCTAGTTTTCAGTTATCAAAACTGCTGCCTCTAGGTACTTTTAACCCTGAAATAACCCTTTATGTTTATAACAGCCATATTAATAGCCTAATGCTATGACATTCTTACATGTTGATTTTGCTGATCTCTGTTGCAATACCCCATCTATCCTACAATTTACCAAACTTCACAACAAATAATGCACACATCAATTCACACAACAGCCTGAATACAATGTTTATTGAAGAAGTATAATAGACTAAAGTACACTAATTGTCATGGCAAATTCACTTTGGGAGGCACATTTACTCTTTGATAAATAACTCCTATATTTATATTGTGTAAAAACCAGTACCATCCCTCATCATAAGAAGCTGAATGATAAAATGACTAAAAGGAGTTATTCTCTCCTTCGGTAGAATAAAACTAATCTGCACAATAACAGATGCTATTGGAAAAGATACTATACAGCCTGCAACTAAATTTAAAGACTGCCTAACATTGTTATTAGATAGCATCCAGACAAGTTATCAGATATTACAAATTTAGGAGACATTTAAGTGATATTGGAGAAAGAAGAGTACTTTTGCAATTATAAATATGCAATATGGTCTCAGCCAAATAAGTAATAAGCCATCAACGAATATAGCACAGCAGAAGGACTGGCAGAAATATACAAGATTTTAAAGTTGCAGGAACAATAATATAATCATAAATCTAGTATGACTGTGGGAGTAGAGATTACATGGGGAGCAAGGTTTGCAATCGCAATGGGGTTCAGGGAACACAATGGACTCAAAAGTCAAGAAATTATATCATGCAACACAATATAAACCAAATGCACACACTTAAGCAGCATAAAACTAAACAAAGTAGGTGGGATTGAGAATACAATAATCATTGTCAGTATTTAGATTGACTTTGTCAAAAATAATTCTAGATCTCTGACAATAGAGTATTATATAATCATAGGAATATTAACAGTTAAACATTAGATCTTTTATATCCCTAAGAGATATACTTACAACCATAAAAAATGAGGATTTCCTTCCAGAATACATTGAAAACCCTGCATGGGACAATTTCATCTCAAGAAGCAATAGATCACTGTCGCCAAAAAGAGATCTTCTCTCCTGCTGTCATAGAATATTCTACCTCTATTAATGATGTGGATATTAATTATTTCTAATGATTGTTTTGTCTTGTAAAGCACTAATACATATTTCCTTTCTTCATTTACCTTAAAGGAACCCAATTCAGTCAAATGTGATTGAATTGTGCATAGAATTCTGATCTGCACCTTTTTATCTATTAATGAAAAAAAGCATAATTAATTTACATAATTGGAGCACATCTCAAAGAGCATGTCTTTGCGTAGAACTTATTTTGCAATGGCTTTTAACAGCACCCAGGGGGCTAAAATCAGGAGACTAGAATTGTATCCTAGCTAATCTGGAGACATTAAAATCTCCAAGAATTCCATGCTGATTTAGAAGACAGATTTCTGATACTGTCTAATCAATTGTATTCACTGATTATATTTTACTTCCAAAATGTGGGAAAGATTACTTTATACAAGTTAAACATCTTCAGTAAGGGTGATTTATAGATTTTAATTTGGTAATAATATAATAAGCCATATAATTTTATAGATACATTTTAAATGAAGATTTTTTTTTCACAAGTGCAACAGACTTAATCGAGAATATAATTATTTGTAATGTATATGTTTAGTTTATATAGTTCATTGCTTAAAGCTAGAATTTAGAACATGCCCCAACTAAGTGGCATATTAATCAAGTTTAACTAATGAAAATGTAATTGTTATTGTCCATTTTGCTATTTTTTTTCATTTAATGATTTTCCCATTTGACCTGGGCAAATACTAAAATGCTCAATTTTCAACAAAAGCATTGCAATTTCACTGCAAAATTGCACAGTTTGGTACTTTCACAGTAAAATGTTGTATTTGTACCACAAAAAAAAAGTTTGTTTTTATTACAGTAGACAGCTCTCCCTACCTTTCCCCTTAAAAATATATATTATATAAACTAATTTTGCTTGTTTCCCTAGACCTTCTTGGAAATGTGAACCCTAAAACCAGGAATATTTGGTAATTACAGTAGATCAGCATCATGAAAGGAGATAAAAACACAATGCTTACATATCACAACTCATAAAATGTGTTAGTAATCATAGGCACAATTTAAATACTGAAATATAGGTTTCAGGCAATGTAAATGCAACTTTGAAAAAACTAAAGCAGCTCACTATTGGTTAATGAAGCTCAACTTAATAAATACAACATTTATCCTAAACGGAACCCTTACAATATCTTCCATTTATAGAAGTCCATTCCAAAAATGCATTAACAGCAACAAATTCCAGCTATTTAATCTAAGCTTTAAAGGAGAACTATAGTGATTAATTATACTTACCCGATCGATCTAGCAGCACTACACTAAGTGTAGTGCTGCTAGATCAGTATTCATCTCACAATCTAGTCTACA
Organism: Pipa parva; assembly: GCA_019650415.1. Lineage (NCBI taxonomy): Eukaryota > Metazoa > Chordata > Amphibia > Anura > Pipidae > Pipa > Pipa parva. Next base: position 14,813 of record WMED01002553.1, read on the forward strand.
GCTCAGGATCACTAGATGAATACTTCTCCTACTGCAGCTCTCTTCCTGGATATGTATGTGACATCAATAGTCACATACTACCCGCCCCTTCCAAATTTTGCCCGAATTTCACCAACTGCGCATGCGCAGATTGACTTTTTTTCCAGCTAGCTTTGGGTTGGGAGTGACTTCGACATCACATACATACCCATGAAGAGAAGTGCAGCAGGGGAAGTATTCATCTCACGATCCTGGGCTGTGGATTGTGAGATGAATACTGATCTAGTATTATTAGTGTACTGCTGCAAGATTAATCAGATAAGTACAATTAATCACTATAGTTCTCCTTTAATACTCCAGTGATGCTTTGGTATATAAGTTGTGTTGGCTGGTAGAGTACAGTATTTTGTGCTGTTATATTTATTGTGTTCCATAAAGGAAACCCTAATTCCCTGTCGAATTTCTCTTTGTAATTAGTATTTTTAAATAATACAGTACATTATTTTCCTAATGCATAGAATGACTGATTCATTCCCTGGCCCAGTTGTTTATTTCTAATAAAGAAAATTGAAGCCCATACTCTGAGTTTGCCTATATTCACTATTATACACTCTTTTCACATACCAGTATTGAGATAATATAATTACACTAGCCAGTAAATGATAACCCACTCTGTGTTAGCATAGGTTGGCATATTTTAAGATCCAACTGAAGATTGTGTATAATGTAGGTACAGGTGAACCAAAGTGTCTTAAAAATGAAACAAAAAAAACCACAAATGAACAAACCATGAAACAAAAAATGAAACAAACCACTCTACAGTCAGATAAAGCACTCTTATCAAGCATGTACCATGACCTAACATTTAAGACCCTACACTGGACATACCTAACCCTGATCACACACTACCAGATGGGAATACTACTCACCTCAGCATGCCCAAAATGCCAAACCATGGAGGTGGACCTGTTACACTGTTTATGGAGCTGCCCAATTATACAAACCATATGGGAAGAAATCAAAAGTTGCTGTCATAGTAAACTATTGCTCAAAGTAAAAAGTAACACCAGAAAAGGAAATTTTCGGAATATTAGATCAAAAGCAAAATCAGAAATTCAAATTAAATGAAAAACAACTTCTTATAAAAGTAGCAGCAACCACAAAAAAAATCAATACTATCACAATGGATACAACCATTACCTCCTCCCACTGAAAGAATACACAGCAGAATCAATATCTTATTTAAAATGAATTGGCTCAACACATTAATATCAAGAGAAACCACAACTAGCACCTTCTTCAACATCTGGAACCAATATATCAATAATCTTCCAAACAATATCAAAACCCAAATAAAGACAATTCCAATACACAGCCTGGTACAGCACACAAATCCTTCATGGCCACAATCCAATAAATTAACAAAACAAATTGGTCAAAAATAGTCCCCTGGGGGCAGGGCAGCCATAACTATAATGAAACAAAGTATAGTTAAAACATTATAGCTAAAGCCATAGACAATGGAAAGGAGACCAACATGAACTCCATAATCTACAAGTAACAATGTTTTCTCCAACAAATAGAATGTAACCGAACACAGTTTATACCAAAATGTTTAATTTGTATGTGGCAATAAAGAAATATTAAAAAAAAAAAAAAATGAAAATGTGAATCATGACAGGCGATTTCTGCAGCAGTTACTATAGCAACATTGGTTCTAAGGGTCACTGCAGTAAAGGGGAAATTCAAAATACAAAAAGAATTAAATTGTCTGGAATATACATTCACTTGTCTACCAGCCGCAAGTACCTGGGAGAGATCAACTAACTGGTAGTTTATGGCGAATTCAAAGTAAGAAATATACACGTTAACAAACACTTTAACATAGTATCACTGACACAATATAAAGATTATCTTTAAATGTTGTTACATATATCTTTTACACATACTGTATTCAATGGTTGCACTTTCTACACTTCACAAGCACCTGCTATGATTGGGTACTTACTAGAAAATGTTTGTTTCAAAACTCTATAATAGGCATTGCAGTTTTCAGTTAATTTGTGTATAATTAAGCGCTGATAAGCGCTAGACTGTAACATAAGGATGACACTGTATTCTTTACTTGGCTCTATGTATTTAAACAAAGAGTAAAAGTTACTTTTTATCTTTTCCAAACTACTGGAGTGAAACCATTTGGGGGGGGTTATTTCCTAAAGTCCAAATTCTTGCGTATAGGTGTTAATTAGTTAATTCACCAGCTAAAGACAGTTGCAATAGACTGCTACTGTCCCAGTCATGTATTTATAATGAGAATATTGTTGCAGTCATGACTTTACAATGGGGATATTTTCGTGGTCACAGATTTGCTATGTGAATCCGGTGTTTGAAAATTCGACAGTCAAATTCGCACCTTAGTGAATAACCCCCTTGGATTTTGGAGTGATATATGCTTTGGGATCACACTCTTGAGCACACAGTACTTTGTAACTTAGGAGGGATGGCTTTTAAGACAAGATAAGTGAGCGTGGATTGGGACCTCATTTTTTCAAAACTGGTGATTTGGGTTCACTAGTGATTTACGACTATGACACACTCTGACTGAATTTCATGTGCATCCACATACAAACAGATGTTGAATAAGGCCATAAGGCAGGAGTCAGCAACCTTTTTGGCTGAGAGAGCCATATACATGTGGCTCTGCTCAGCCCTTTTGAATCCGGAGCCGCTGACTTCATATGTGATGTCCCATAGGTGATGTCAATGGCTCTAGATTGGCTAGCAACCCGTAAGCGCTGAGAGAGCTTTGTCTCTACAGCGCTTCCCGGCAATTAGTCGGCAGATTGTAACAAGCTTTGCTTGCATGTGAGCACCACTCATTACAGTCAAAGAGCCAGATGCAGCCATCAAAAGAGCCACATCTGGCTCAAGAGCAATAGGTTGCTGACCCCTGCCATAAGGTGTCAAACTGATTGTGAATTCTCCACATCACAGAAAATAACAGAGTTTGCTCAATATAAAAGTCTGGGGATGTTTGCATTTTTATTAATATGCCCCTCAATCTTTCACTACAATCTAGGCTGCAAATGTGCTTAAGTTGCTAAAAGTTAGCAAAAAATACTCTCTCCTAATAAAGCGTTTTATTTTATTTAATTATTTTGCCTTGATTATTATCTGAAAGTTAAAATATAGCCACAACAGGTAGAAAATGTTGCTGCTTTGCCTCAAGAGTTACAGATCCAAAAACCAGAAAATCAACAGTAAAGCAGCACATTAGTATCCAGTAAGTATAATGTCACAAACTGTGAGCAAATTCACCATGTTGCAATATAACCATCTTTACTGAATATGCAGATATGCAGAAGTTGTTGCAAATTCACAAATCTACAGGACAATTTGCACTTTGATAACTGTGTCCATAAATGTCTCACACTACAGTAGATGCCTCTTTCTGTCAATGACATTAGATATCAGTCTTCAATAAACAAATACTAAATAGATTCCACACACAGGAGTCACTCTGCATGTCACACACATTCTATGGACTTTTTCATCCTTGTGATTCCTTTTCTGACTGTGATTTTTACTATTGTATGTATGTATAATTTTATTTATAAAGCGCCACAAATGTACATAGCTCTGTATAATTCAGCAATACAGATATAAGACAGACATGGGAAAAGTGCATTACACATTACAAATGAGTAACTTACAAGCGTAAAATCACTTTGAGTACCAGGTTGTGATTGACACAAGAGGATGGAGGTCCCTGCCCATAGAGCTTACAATTTAAGTGGGAGGATTATCTATGCCTTACATAAAGGACTGCCTGCTCCAGTTCCCTGCTTACTTTCCCATACAGGAATAAACTCACTGCAGTTTACACCCAGAATCCTCCCCTGTGCTCCACGCCTAACTAACTCTCTACAGCCATACCATGTCATCAGCTCAGTCAGTGAAAAAGCTCAGTACATTAGTACTGCCCTTGGTTGTTAGCTAGATTCAAGCAAACACTGTTGATCTGGCAAGGTGGGTGTGTAACAATAGCAGGCTAAATAAATCCAAGAAGGGGAGCTTAACTCCCTACTGACACCAGGATGTAAAGTGGACCATTTACATATATCATTTTACCTGTATTAAAAGGTTAACAGGTAGCTCCAGTCTTGCAACCTAACAAACAAAAACCAAGGGAGAAGGAAATTTTCTATCTTGGTTCCACATGTATGCCCATAATAACCATCATCACTCCACTTCATTTAAAAGGTGCATAACCATGTCTGTATGCAGAAATACCCAGATCTGAAAACTTGCAAACACGTAAAGCAAAATCCAGGGGGCTTATTCATGAAAGCCCAAATAGTCATGTAAAGGTCCAAATTCACATTTTATTTGACAGCTTACAAAGTACTTCACACCACGTTACATACATGTGTACAGGTAATACTTCACCAGATTGAAGTGGCCAATTAAGGGGCTAATGGCAGGACTTCTACTGAATATGCCACACTACTCAAGAGACTGTTACTGATGCAGTCACATCTCCCCTGTGGGATTCCTCATAAATCGGAGTGTAGCAACTTGAAATGATGAGAATTTACTCTGGCCCTTGTCTAAAGGGGGCATAAGGGCCATAAAGGTTCCTAGGCATGAAAATACAATTTGTTTGAATCATGTAGAAAGATAGATGTGAAACACTATGGAAGTGTGTTCTGTGCTCTGTCTATCAAAACCATTACCAGTGTATATGCATGAAAACACAATGCATTAAGTTCAATGGTTAATACATTTTTAAGCCAGTTACATTACAAATATGGAAAACCGAAAGGCAAAAGGTAAGAATAAAGAACAGGACTAAATAGGAAAAGGTCATTTTTACATTTGAAAGCCTTGACTTTGCTGTGCTTACCTTTGCTTGGTTTATTTCACTTTAAGCACTACTGCAGTAGTCATCTAACCATTTTTTTAGTATATCAATATTCTGCAAATATGCAACACATTGTTAGCATAATATGATGCCAAGAAACATTTTCTGCAGTAAAAGCTTATCTGTTTACTTACTTAATAATCATATCCTTGAGCTTAGAACATGCTTACTACAGATGTGGTTTCATTCTGGCATAAAATACGCGTGATGTGGCCAGGATTAGTTGGCTTAGAGATGTTTGGCAAATCCTCCTAGACTTTATCGGCAAGAGTATTACCAGCTAAGGTGGTGTTCTTTTCAGCAGTACAACATGTGATTGATAGCATTTCTCACTCCTTTAAATCCTTTTTAGCAAAAAAACAAGATTTATTTCTATGCTTTGGCAGTTTTATAAATTCATATTTTTTATGGTTCACTGATTATTTGGAATTTTGCTAAATGTTTTCTTTGACACATATTCATACTTTGCATAGTGTAACTTTGAATTGTTTTTTTTTTTAACTTTAAATAGAGATTGACAGCTGGATTAAGACAAAACAAACATGCACCGTGCAAATCAAGAAATGAGGAATCAAATATTCACCCAAGTATACACACAGTGTGAATATCCACCAAGACACAATCTATGCACTTACCAGAGCACATGTAATAAAAAGCCTTGTATACCAATTGTGGTGTAGGTTCCACAAACCTCTTCCTCAAAACAGCTCAGGGTATGATAAAAACACCATGAAACAACCATATAAACGGTTTTCCAATCCAAATTCCAAATGTATTTCTCCACAATTTCGTGTTTAATCAAATGATAAAAAGACACTCATAGTGTAATACTGTTAATTCGGAATTTATTTGAATAAAAAAGAAATATAATCACAGTATTATTTCTTTAAAAGCACATGTAAAAACGTGTTAATGTCTCAAGGTAGATGGCTAAATCCTACGCGTTTCGCCGCTTGAAATAATGCAGCTTCCTCAGGGAACCATAAGTGTAAATGCCGAATTTGTGATGCACGCAAGGTAAATATTTGTCATATGAGAATATATGTAGTTCTATTGTTTAATTAACTATACTACAATGGATTATAGTAGCAGGGCATGCCACTTGTGCAGAGATGCAATGCTCATGCACCCCTAACTCAGTACCATGTGCCTTTCTAAATTGTGCAGGAGTCATTTGTACTGAATTTCCAGCCTGGTGGGGTGAAGCACCAATACTTCTAGAAGTTTACTTCTGAGAGTAGTGTGAGTATTAAAAAAAAATCTATTTCAAGATATGTTACTCTTCTTATTTCAGTCTGCCCATGCTGTGTTGAGAGAATTTGAATTGTGAAGTTTAGTTGTTCGCTAATTAGTCTTCAGAAATTATTGAAGGATATTATTATCTTCATTATTATTGAGGTTATATTAAAACTATTCATGAAGGGGATTTTGGGAATTTTCCCTTAGAAATTAGCCTGCTGTTGTATATTTAGGTTCTGTGTCTGTATTAGTATAGGCTAGCACAAATCAAATCACAACTGCTTTTGATTAGTTCCTGAATGATATACTGTATTAGGTTTTTGTTGGGTAACTTTGGCTCTGTTTTTCTGCCTAGGTTGGGCTGAAGTGAATAGTTCTGTCCCAATTCTCCGAAATAAACACAACATTGAGAAGGCCATAGTTGCAGTTCATTATCTGAGAAAACTTAGGAGGTTATTGGCCAGAGTCTGAATTGTTGCGTAAAGGTGTGATTTTGCCAGCTAAAGACAATTGTAAAAGACTTCTACTGTTGCAGTTGCATTTTATAATGAGAATATTGTCACAGTTGCAACTTTACAATGGAAAAATTGTTGCAGTCATGGATTTTCTATGGGAATCTGCTCTTTGAGAATTCGACAGTTGAATTCTCACTTTAGTCAATAACCCCCAACAACAAAGTATCCAACGACAGACAAAACCAGCAACACTAAATTTAAATAGCCAAACAACAAATACAAACAGACAAAACCAGCAACAAAACATTTAAAACTAACCAATGGTACAACAGTAACGTGACCAGGCTTAAAGCATCTGCATCAGACTTGTGATTCTGTAGGGAGGGGACCTTGGGTCCCCATTCCCCCACCCTGTGTTGAGGCATGGGGACATGAGCTGCAGAAGACTCTTCCCCTTGCCTCCAACCTGATCATCCAGTGAGGCGGAACAATAACTTCAGATGGAGGTTCACACCCTAACCACTCCTTTAGCAAAATCAAATTAGAAATTGACATTAATGGAGAGACATTTATTTTTGTCCGTAAGACGTCAGGATCAGGTTGTTCTGCCACAATGCTGTACCACTGGGAGTAAAGAATTGCTGTATATTTGGCTTTTATTTGTGTTCTGGGTTTAGCTGATATTTTCCATGTCTATTTGGATTTTCAAGTTCTTGTTTGCTAATTGATTCCTTGTTTAAGTATAAGTAAAGAATACAACTATTTGTGTTGTTGCAGTAATCACCCCAAAGCAAATCATTTCTTATTTGCTGTCATTATATTTTTGTCCACTTTTCCAGCTTTTACCTTATGAATTCCCTGGGTTTTCTCTTGGATTAGCTGAGAGCTTGGAGATAGGTACATTAGTTTATGATAGTGACAAAGTTTGGGTATTAAGATATAAGATCCCACTGAATTTTAGGTGTCTATCCTTATTCTTTTACCCTCCTCCACAATTAGTGAAGAGTAAAGAAGTACTTGTCTTCTAACTAACCCCATACAGGTATCTCATATTTGTTTCATATTTGCAATGGATATGTACACACATTCACATACATACAGTATGCATATATACAAAGTCGGTAGCAGTATTTGTCTACTTTTCCTACCCAGGATGGTACAGATTACTACAGAGCATCATCTAAAGTTGTAAGAATGGAGGTTTCACCACCAACATGGAAAGCATTTGTTTACCATAAGGACAGCCTATTGATGAATTCTGTACCCAATGAGGTAGTATATGTTTATTTAAAGTGGCAGCACTATGCATGTACTATATATTACATTATATGTCTATGAAAATCAAATAAGGACATAATTCTTGTATGAGAAATGTATCCAGAAGAATGTATGTAGACACATGGGTATACAGAAATACTGCTAAATGACACTAGTGGTATAAGTCCCTGTGAAAAACTGCTAATTTTGGAGCATCAAAAGCACTACTCAACCAAACCACTAATCTACTATGCTGAATTTTCTATGACATTACAAAGATTTACATTCATTTTGAACTTGAACAAGAGATCCTTTTTTCTTGCCTACATGCCAGTTACACATGGAATGTCATGGAATATTTTCTTCAGAGTAATACAGTTAATTGCTTATAAACCTGGGTAATAATGCAACAAAATCCTTTAAATGATTTTAATGCTTAGCATGCTTGAGTGGCTGCTTATTTGTTTTCCTTTCTGTGTCACTATGTAATCACAGTCAATCAAAAGCTTGCTCTTTTCAAGTTGAAGATGCAGCTGACAGACTGTAAAATGTCAAAATCAGTTCTTTTGTTCATCTTACCCAACTGACTTTTTTTTCCCACTTACTGACTTTAAACATTAACTCATAGGTAAGAGAAACACATTTTAAAAAGACATAAAATCCTTCAGCTGAAATACAGTTTATAATACGGACCTGTTTTCTGGTCTCATTGCTTAGATATAGGTCACATATTTCTTGAAAAGAACAAGTTGTTTTATTAGATTTACAAATTTGCTGATAAAGGCATTTTTAGTTTGCATCTAATGGCAAATTAGGTCATGTTGGACAAATGTGTGTTCTAAATCCTCCAGCTTGTTTTTCTATTCCAAATGCAAAAACCATGGTGATAATACTTGTCATTTTCTCTTGGTGTCTTTTTACTCTGATTCACTTAAATAGGCTTTTTTTTACAGAAACTAATGGTTATTTAAAATATGACAAACTCCAAATAAATGGACGAACAATAACTGACACACAGGGGGTTATTGGCTAAAGTCCAAATGATTGTGTAAAGGTGTGAATTTGCCAGCTAAATATGGTCCCAATAGACTCTACTGTCTGCAGTTTCGACTTCATTATATAACATTACTATGGAAATATTGTCGCAGTCACACCTTTAAAAATTGTCGCGGTAACCCACTGCTGGTGGAGCTGTACCAAAATAAGAAAATTCTGGCATAAAGTGGAACATTTTCTAAACTCCACTTACAAAGCTAAAATAATCATTACCTTTTCTCAGGCCCTGCTTGGCCTGCCCACACCCAGAGAGAGCCTGTACTCAAAAACCTCA
>WMED01002554.1:9904-23995 GCA_019650415.1 Pipa parva
TTGGAGACAGGGAGGGCTGGGCAGGCAGGGAGAGCTGACCAATCCAAGCAGGATTTGTGTGCAGGAAGAGGGGTAGTCTTATACGGCGAGTATATCCCAAACTCTATATTTTAACTGGAAAAGTTGGGGGTAGTCTTATACACCGGCAAATACAGTAGATCCACGCAGCAACTTTACCTGTGTCCTGCCCGAACCCAGACATATGCGCACAGTCAACCTAAGCACACAGGCTGTTACAGGAGGCGACGGAGCAGGAGGAGAGAAAAAGCCTGGGGCCAGATAGAACACCGGCACTTTTCCACTGAGACATCAGCAGCGGAGGCTACCCAAAGGAGACAGGAACCACACCAACAGGGAGAGGTTAGTGAAGAGACAGCTGATGTTCAAATAACTTAGAAAATTGAAAACTTGCACGTGTATTTTATTATCAATCTCTTGTGGGGGCAGCACAGTGTGGGAAAGGGCTTGTGGGAGCAGCACAGTGTGGGAAGGGGCTTGTGGGGGCAGCACAGTGTGGGAAAGGGCTTGTAGGGGCTTCAATCTCACTTGATATACTTTGTATTTCTAGTGACAATAAATATCTATTCTATTCTATTACCATATTGTTGGGGTGATATGGGGCAAGTGGGGCATGAAAATTTCCCTTCTTCTCAGGTGGAGTCATGGAGTCGGGGCCCATTTTGGTGGAGTCGGAGTCGTTATAAAATGGACCAACTACGACTCCCAAAATATATAATAAATTGGTAGAGTTAGTTCATTGCAGTATATGCTGAATATATTTTCATAAGAATTTGGGAAAATAATGAAATGTCCTGCAAAGGACTGTTCTGTTCCTTATATAAGAATCTAGGCTCTTAATTGAAATGATTGTGTGCTGCACTTTATGTACATGCTCAGTAGTAAAGCTCCTTGCTACAGATCAGAGGAAAAGGCACTGGAAGGAATGGCTGCACTCATCACAGATTTGCTAGAGAAAACAGGATTAAAGAAGTTTGCTCACTACAAAAAGTCATCGTATATTGCTGGATGATCAACAGATTACTAAAGGAAAAGAAGCTCTGACTGAGGTAGCAATTAGGATGAGTGGGCTACAGGACTCCCAAGAAGAAGAATTGGGTCTTGCCAGTGCTACTGCCACCATATCTTCAGCCTCATCAGATGAAGAGTTTAAGTTTGAAAAGTATTTGGATGACATGGAGCAGGCAAAGCGTTGCCGCAGGGAAAAAGATTCCACTTCCACACCAAACAGACTGACTGTATTTCAGCAAAATTTTTCACTTGCTCTCAAAGAAGTAGAAGAGTTCAACCGATCATCAAAACTGACTGTGCATGAGGCAATTTCTTTATACCACGAGATTGATAGTGATGTTGCCCATGTGGTCACCGCTTTGCCTCCAACCCAATTTAGTGTAGAGAGGCTGTTCTCTAGCCTTAAAATAATTTGATCAGATTTGAGGTCATCTATGAAAGAGGATCTGATAGTGGCAATACTTTTTCTCAGAACAAATTCGAAATTTATTAAACTCGGAAAAGCTCATTTTCACTTTTCCGAGTTTAATAATCGCGAGAACACTCTGAGCGTTCGGGAGAACAGGCTGCACGTTCTCGCGGTAAGTATTGTGAGACTTGGTGCGTGCGATACTTGCAGTGAGAAGCCTTTTCTATAGAGTATATCTATGGAAAGGGTAGCTAAACAGTACAGCTACCCTTTCCATTGATATATTGTATAGAAAAGTTTCTCACGGCAAGTATCACGCACCAAATCTCGCAATACTTACCGTGAGAGAGTGCAGCCCATTTTCCCGAATACTCAGAGTGTTCTCCCGAACACTCAGGGGGGAATTCACCATTCAGCGAAGTGAGCTCCGAATCCTTCGGCTCACTTTGCAAATGGTATTATGCGCTCATTGATGTCCTGCATGCGGACATCAGCAAGCGCATTAAAGGGATTCCAGTCTCGGCAAGGCAACTCTTTTGTTCTCGCCAAGACTGGAATCCCTTTAATGCGCTCGCTGATGTCCGCGTGCAGGACATCAGCGAGTGCATAACACCATTTGCGAAGTGAACTGAAGGATTCGGAGCTCACTTCGCTGAATGGTGAATTCCCCACTCAGAGTGTTCTCGCGATTAAGCTCAGAAAAGCAGAAACGGCTTTTTCGAGCTTAATAAATTTTGCCCATAGACTCCACAAATGTTATTCAGGAAGTTTTTGTTGAAAACTGTTTTTTTCCCACTTACTGCAGCGGTTTGCATATTTGCAATTTATTAAAGTTTTTTTGTGTTCTAATTTAGAACACAAAAAACTAATAAATTGCAAATTTGTATCCAATAAATATATTTTATGTTCTATCTAAATAGCTTGATTATTGTATCATAAGGATGATAAAAAGCTTAAATTATCTCTTAAACATGCGTCATGTATGAGGGAGTCGGGAGTTGGAGTTAGGGGAAATTGAGCAGTCGGAGTTGGGGCTTTGGCTTACCGACTCCACAGCCCTGCCTCTAATGATGTTTTCAGTTTGACGCAATCCAAGACTGCCTTGTTCATCATCATGTCAGTCCAAGGTATTCTTGGCATTCTTCTCCAGCACCATAATTCGAAAGCATTGACTTTTCTCCTCTCAGCTTTCCTACGAGTCCAACTTTCACAACTGTACATCATTATAGGGAGGACGATTTCATTGACCACTCTGCCTTTTGTTTCAACATTAATATCCTTGCACTTCCAGATCTTTTCCATTCCCTGCATTACTATCCTGCCAAGCATGATTCGCCTCTTGATCTCAGGTGTCGATTCCCCGCTGCAGTTAATTTTAGCTTCAAGGAATATGAAATCTTGAACAGGTTCACTTACCTTGTTGTTGATTTGTATATTCACTGTACCATTGCCTGTGTGGTCATAAATTTCATTTTTTTTGATGTTCAGGTACAGTCCCATTTGCTCACTTTCCTCTTGTACTTGTCGGATGAGGTAGTTGAGATCTTTTTCGCTGTCTGCGACTAGGGTTGTATCATCTGTGCATCAAAGATTGTTGATGCTTCTGCCGCCGATTTTGACTCCAATTTCAGATTAATCTAAATTGCATTGCCTCATGATCATTTCTGCGTATAGGTTGAACAGAGTTGGTGATAGGATACAGCCTTGTCAAACTCCTTCACCGATTTCAAACTACTCCATATTCCCGCAGGCTTTCCTGACTGTTGTTTCTTGGTCGTTGTAAAGTGATCTTATGAGTTGCTCGATGTGTGTAGTGACACCCATTTGTTTCAGGCACTTCCATAGTTGTATATTCTCGACGCAGTCGAATGCTTTACTGTAGTCAATGAAACACATATACACGTCCTTTTGACATTCCCGTGTCTTCCCCATTATCCAGTGAAGGTTCTCGATTTGATCTGTAGTGCCTTGTCCCTTGCGGAAACCAGCTTGGACGTTTGTCAGTTCCCATTCAACAATCTTCTCTACGCGTTTCTGAACGCACTTCAGAAGGATTTTACTCATTTGAGATATAAGGGCGATGGTACGATAGTTGGAACATTCTTGCGTATCACATTTTTTTGGAATAGTGGTGAAAACTGATCCTGTCCGGTCTTTGAGCCGTGTTTTGGTGGACCAGATCTTTTGACAAAGTTGGCTTAAGACCTTGATCTGCACTGGTTTTAATAGTTTGGCTGGTAGATGATCGATGCCCGAAGCTTTCCTGTTTGGTAAATGCTTCAGGGTAATTATTACTATCCTGTGATTGTAAAAATGTCATGAAATTACTGATTTATGTTGTTTTAAATTGTTCTTCTCATTGCAGCCATCTTTTATCTACTGGGCTTTCTGGATCATTTCATGAATGTATTATATAAAATTCCAGAAGTTTCAGGGAAATGTAAAGGACAGAGCAGGGTTTTCAGTTTACTTAACTGATAAAAGATAGCTGCCACCATGAAAGAAAAAACACAAAACAATACAAAATCAGGAATGTCATTTCAAACATTTTCTTTTTTGCAAAGTACTGTTTAGGATTTGGAACTTCTATTCCAAACCAAATAGAATATTTCTTGTTCTGGTTTATTGGTCTTTTTATGTCCAACATATCTGTAGGTTTAAATTATCCATACATCAGCTCTAAGAAAACAGTTCATAATCCCAGGTGAAGTTCCATATCCATCATACAGCAAAGGGATGTTCAATGTCAAGTGTTCACAAGCTGCACCCAGTCAGTCAGTCATTGCAGTCACCTGATGTTTACATGTGTCTGTTTGCCTGGTAAGTCAGATACATGGACTTTAACCATTTCTAATTATACCGGTTTCAAATAACATTTCTCCAGGCTCATTTACTTGTTTGAACACCATGCCAGGCATGTACCTTTTCATATTAACAACCTTTCATTTAACATTTAATCTACATTTTGTAAGAGTTATCTTGATACAGAATGTAGTGTGTGCACTGGTATGCGCAGTTTCAGAGTCCTTTTCCCTGCAAATATGCACATATATGTGTAGATGTAGTTTATGTAAATAATTCATTGGAAAAAATAAAATGTAAGTAATCTAGTTTAGCAATTAGCAAAACATCCCCCATAGAGACACAAAAAGGGACCACTTATGGATGTGTCCATAATTGAATGAAAACAGGATTTTTACATCAGTATTCCAGCATCCTTAGACAGCCTCGTTGGTTGTCTACATCTCCCAGCATTCTGCTTATATGAGGAATTTAGGTTTAGCTCGACTGATGACCTACCCAATTGCTAGAGTTTCAGTTGGTATTTCTAAATAATACCTACATTACTTGGTTAATATATCTCATTTCTTTCATCTCACATCATTTGCATAGCTTAGGCAGCACAGACAGCTGTAATATCCAAAGCAGCAACAATAAACATTTTCCATCTGGTGGGATAAAAAAGAAAAGGGGCCAAATACAACAGGAGATTTGGAGAGAGAACGGAAAGGAAGAGCGCATGAACTGGAAACAGCACTATCTTGAAAGGGCCATGGGAGGATGAGAATATGAGATGAGATGGGAAACTGTCTTTTCCCCACAGCAGTGTCCTAGCAACCACTACAGAAATGATGTAACCACAACTGTTCATCTGTGAAAATATCAGATCCCTAAGGGCCCCCCCTTTGCTTTATTGTAAACATTTTAGATTCCATTGTATCATGTAAAGACAGTTCTAAGGCTAATTCCAAATCCTTTATATTGTGTATATACCTCCCTAGGTTTGTACTTGTGCTGTTGTTTCTGGGTACCATGCAGTCAAAAAGAAATATTCATTCACTTCCAGGCTTCTTGGAATGTAACTTTTATTCAGCGTAAATAATAAATGTCTATGATTAAGCGCCCCTTTATAGTGTGAACCGTGTAAGACGGCATTGTTTTAAACAATTTACCGGTAACGTTTTTTCACGTTGAATAAAAATTACATCTTAAGAAGCCTAGAAGTGCCGGATATTTCTTTTTTGACTGCAGGTTTCCTACAAATGCTGAGGATCGTTTGCTACTGAGCACCTGTGACTTCTAGCATGTAATCACAGAGTTAGTATCAAACGTGTATACATGGAAAACTGACCGCAGGTCAGACCGAAGCCACTTTTGTGTTGTTTGTGGGTACCAACCCAGAGGTCTATCTCATTATACAGTGTGAAGTATACTACACAAGTATATTTTACTGCTTTACCAGACTAGTGGCAGGCAATTCTGTGTGGGCCACATAGAAACTGTACGTGTACAAAATGGATAGAAAAGTATAGCAATGAGAAAGAGTTAAATGAGTTGTATGTATTTATATAAAGATAATTCTGCTAAGGGAATACTATAAAGGTGTAACTAGACTTTTCACTGCTTTATGAGGGAGTTTTGTTTTTTTATGCACAAAATAATAATAAACTATGATTTTGTTCAGGCTAAAATTTTCTGCAAATTTATATCTGTGACTTTTAACATTTACTTAGATTGTAAGCTCTATGGCGTAGTCACCTACATCCCATTTGTTTCATTCACTGCCTGGCACTTAGAGATGGATCTTCATAATTATATGCTTGTGATTTACTTTCATTTGAAATTACAAATCAGCTATTCAAACACTGCACATGTAAAACTGTTCATGAATTTTATTGATAGGTTATGTCAGCGGCTCTGGATTGGCTAGCAATCCGGAATTACTGTGACGTCAGCGGCTCCTGATTGGCTAGCAACCCGGTCGCTGGTGACGTCAGTGGCAACGGATTGGCTAGCAACCCGGAAGCGCTGATAGAGCTTTCTCTCTACAGTGCTTGCTGGCAGACTGTAATGAGCGGTGATTGCACTGCTTGTTACATTTGATGGCCATATCTGGCTCTTTCAAAGAGCCATATCTGGCAAAAGAGCCATAGGTTGCCAACCCCTGGTTTTTATCTTTGCTGATAGCAGACAAGTTAGATCTCACATAGTCCTATTGGTTTCTATGGTGCTTTAGATAATACATATTCCATAAGTGTATTCGAAAGCATAATTTCTAAAGCTAAGTATCTTACTTTATAGACACAATTTAGAATTTTTGGAAGCGCAGTTTGAATATATAGTAACTATAAATGCATTTTTGGGACATTTTCATTTATAATCCCATTGTAATTGTATAGTTGAAACGTATGCTGAGTTGTGTAACCTAGAGGTGCTTTATAAAGATATATATAGTAATGGAAAACAGCAGAACACACTTTCTTTGAGTAAGCAGTGGTGCAACTGGGTTTTGATTTGCCCAATCAAATAAAAAAATTCAAAGTATGCAGCACTCCATATAAATACAATAAAAAGTATCCTTTATTGGATACACATTAAATGTAGGGCAACATTTCAGAACACCTGGTCCTTTATCAAGCCCAAAAAGCAGCAAAAAGTAGTTACATCACAGGATATCCTATTTATACCATATACACAGGAAGTGACTCTGTTACCTTAGAAACAGCAATAAAGAATATGGAAACCACCATGTATAGAATATATATTATCCAGATCACAATACAAGTTAAAGGGGGTCCTTCATTAAAGGCCGAATTCACCTAGCATATTGACTCCTCGTCTGTTTGCGTCAATACGACTAGGAAGTGGCGAATTCACTTCTTCTAGTTCATGAAGCAGTGGACAGCAACAGATGCTGTTGCATGCTTTATGCGGCATAGTCAGTCGCACAATACTAGGATGAGAAGTTATGTGGAGTGAGAAGAATTCCTCCAGTGAAGGGCAGTGACATCAGTCTCATCATATCCCACTAACTGTATATAAGTGAAAAATACTGATTTTTATGTCACCTTGTGCCTAGTTCAGGTTTAGCATTAGACTAATTTAGTCGTATTCGCCATTGTTACTTTTGAAAGAATAGTTAAAGAATAGCAACACTGTGTGAGGATCCGACAAATTATATGAGGGGAAGGAGACGAGCAGCAAGAGACCACAGTGGTCTTGGCACTAGCTAATCCCTGGGTGCGGAGTCTAAGGAGCCCCCCGGTCTTCACCTTTGACCCCCGCAAGGAGGTATGGGCTTTGCAGCCGAGGACTCCCAGGTCGCGGTCCCAAGAACTAGCTGACCACAGGTGGCAGGCTTGACAGACAGGCAGGGACAAGGCAGGCTTGACAAACAGGCAGGAACAAGGCAGACTTGACTGACAGGCAGGGACAAGGCAGACTTGACTGACAGACAGGGAAAAGGCTTGACAGCTTTATTGAAAGGTATAAGCCACTAGAACTCACAACTGCAGAGTTCTATAACCGGGCGCTGTGGCTAAGGGAGAGCGCCCTTATATACTAACAATGCCGGTCATGTGACCGCGAAGCGGCCACGTCATAAGCGCGCGCCGGGGATGTGCGCGCGCATTCGCGTGGTGGAGTCGCGCCGGGAAGAGCTGCGGGTCAGGCGCCGCACCGAGGGACCGGAGACTGAGGTAAGTTTCCTAACACACTGGAGCCCTGCCATCAAACCCCTTAATTCGCAACTCTGATCTGACAAAGGCAGACAGGTGAATTCGGAATTCGCTCCTTCAACAGACTCTGTCGCATGCTGAATATCCGAATTACCTGTGCACGCGCATGCAAATTGATGTGAAGAATTCTGTAAGTATGTGATTGGAGTAAGCTTCAGAATTGGTCGCGAATTCTTCACATCACAGAGATTGTTGAATAAGCGGAGTTGGAGAAGTTGTGAAAGTACGCGAATACGGGCATATACGCAGCAGTTTGGACTTTAATGAATGACCTTCATAATCTTTATTGAGTCCCAGAGGTGGGAGAGATTTTAAATGATGAATCATAAAGGGGCTCTAGATCATAAAGTTGATTGACATTTGAAATGCCTGCTTCCCAGGGCTGTTTTAAATGAAGTGCATCACTGTAGACGTACGAAAAAGAGTATCTTACACCAAGCAGCTGTTTGCACTTACCCCATAAAACCCTTCAACAGGTATAATATGAAAACTGCAGACCTTACTCCATCACTTTGTAGATAATTCCATGTATTCAGTGTTCCTTTACAACACAACAGCGGTGTGTGGGGTGATCTGATCCTAAAGTAAAGCCGGCACCAGTTCCAAGTCGAAATTCATTCAGATAAGGCACTGGTATGCTTTCCATACCTCATCTGAATTAGCAGGGGCTGACTGCCAAATGGATTAGTTTCTTTTCATATATGGTGACCCTTCATACATGACCTGGTATTCAGAACAATTAAGTTCAGTAAAGTTCAGTGCATTCACTTAACACAACATGACCATCACCAAGGAAAGCTTTAGAAACAAACATTCAGGGTCTGTGGGATTTAATATAATTTCACGTTGTGATGCATTATAACTTTTTTAAACAATAGATGACGAGCACTTGATCTGAAATGTGCTTACCTCAGTTGGGATGAGCGATGAGATGACAGGTGTCATTGTTGTGATGTTTTGCTTGTGAAAAACACTTCCTGAACAGTAAGGAAATCTATCTCTGGCTTATCCATACAAAAGGCAAACGGGGTGACTTCCCTGTCAATCTTCGTTATCTGATCATATGTATATATATTTAGAAAAGGTTTGTGCAGACCTTTTAAAAAATGAAAAAAAAAAAAGGCCTGTATAGCCACCTCTTATATTTAATGATACTGTGACTTTATTCAGCACATCTAAAAGTCTAAAAATATTATAGAGCTAAAATTGTATATTATGGCATCGTTATTTTGAAAACTGTGTTTATTGCATTTTAACAGTGAGCTAGAAAGCCAAAAACAGCATAAAGGCAAACATGACGTTTTGGGCTGAGTGCCCTTCACACCTGATGAACGGAACAAACCCCAAAATATCACGCAACTCCTGTTGCTTTTGGCTATCAGACTTTTAAAAGCCTATAAACACCTTTTTAAGCCAGATTTTCCTTTAATTAATTTTTAAGGTGTGATCTTAGAGTTTATTTGCATTTAATATTTAAGTTTTACGTCTGTTGGCTTGACATTAGCTGAGTTTTGGGTCCTGTGCCATGTGTATGATTATTTTTAAAGATCTTTAACGTAGCAGAGGTCAGCGGTAATGTGTCTCGCTTTTTTTTTTGTGGCCACATTGGTGAGATTATAGGTAACTGCTAATTGTAGTTATTTCCTTGTTCTCTGAAGGCGAGACATACGTCAGTTTGGCTAAGAGTTACACGTAATTCACAAAGTCTGGGCTCCAGGTGTTTCAAAAACTTCACACTTTGCCTTTAGCTGACATCAGTGCTTTTGTTTCTTCTTCTTCTGCCCCGATCATCTCTGCTAAATTGTCCCAAAAAGTCAGCTGTTTATATATATATATATATGTATATTGCCCCTAGAGTTCACAAAAACAAAAAACACCTTAGATCACAAAGTAGTTACTGCTGTAGAGTAGATTACAGTAAAGCAGAATCTAGTAGATGGAGCAGGGTGGTACAAGCAGGATCTGTCTTTGCCTAGAGGAAGTAGGAAGCTGTTCCTACCTAATGTCCCATTCAGCCAAACACTGGAAAGGAAAGACTACCCACTCCATTTGCCAGCCTCTGACCTACTAAGTGTTTGTTGAAATAACTTGTCACAGCAACTAGTAGGGTTAAAACACTGAGCCCTGAACAGCAGCAAACCAGCTCTTTGCTAGAAGCAGGAGTGTTGCTATGGGACCCATTAGTCTTGGGCCAAAATATTTACAGTTAGAGCTAAATGTTCAAAATGGCGCTAACTTTGTCATCCTTTACTGTCTGTGGTAGCATATGGTTGTGCTTCTGCCTAGTGAATCCTGTATTAGTGCTTTACGCGTAAAATAGTAGGGCTAGTTACAAAAAAAACATTGCAGTTTCAGTGGGTCAACCAGACCTGGGGTGCAAAGCAAAAGAGAACAGAGAGCATGAAACAGAGGGAACAGAATTGTAAGCAGAAGGAAGACACTAGAGAAAAATAAAACAGCAACACAAGGCAGCACATAGCAGGAAGAAGCTGAACAAATCTGCCTGAAACACACAGAAACAAATGGCACTTTACTTTAAAACCTTCTGCCACCATGTCAAGCCTTTGACAGATGGCGGGGATTGGTCAGCTCACCAGTAGGGTCTGGTTGCTTAGAATGTAAATGCGACCAGCATTAACAGATTCAGCATTGCAATCCTCTAGAAGAGTGGCTCGTAACAAATTACTTGTAGTACTTGTATGAACTCTGGAGATATAAGCAAGTATTGGCTGAACTGAACCACTAAATGTGTCTTTATATTATCCACTTAGTTGGACAAATTGTTGCGTATTCCGCTTTGCACTCATTTTTGTTAACAGATATGAAAGGAGTAAAGCAAAGACAAGTAGCAGTTTAGTAAGAATGCTTTAACCCAAACCACAAATTGAATAATAAAGTTCACAATATGAAATGCATCTTGAACAAGCGGGTATCAGAGAGTAATTGTGCAACTCTTTTCTGAGCTATAGGAACTTGTGAAGTCACACTGAAATCATACACAGGTGTATTTGTATTGTAAGGCCCAGCTGTGATGTCATAAGCTGTTTATGACCCCATTAAACATGGGGCTACAAATTTGGAAAATACGGTTAAAATTGAAGCTAGTGTGTATTTCAGGTGCCTAAACATGTTGGCAGCTTCATCGAATAAAATCAGACAGCTAAATCAACAGTGCGAGCTAGCTCTCCAATTTAAAATACAGCTGTAGCGAACATTTTAGGTGTATTCTGAACGACCTGTATAAAATCATCTGTGTAGATAGATAGTGTGTATAGATATAAAAAATACATTTTGCTGACTGGAAACTTCAGGGTATATCTAAAGAATACAATAGGACTAGCAGCTATTTTACAATAGAATAGTTTTATTCAGGCTTTCTGATATTTTGGCAAGAATCTCATTGCTGTAAATATGCCAGCTTGGCTTGAATCACTGTAGAAGTGCTAAAACAATCAGCTTCGTAACAGCATCATCTTAATTTTGCCACAGTGACATATTAAGGGGCACTCTGTCAGAATAGATTAGGCCCAGTGCCTACTTCAGGGGTCTCTGAGCATATTTTTTGGAATCTTCTGAAAAGGGAGGAAGACAGTCCTGCTTTATAAAGACTTGGCTACCTCTTGCATTGTCATTCTCTAGCCAGATGTAGCTCATGGAAAATGTATGTTAATTTTCCACATTTGTGACTGAAACAAAAAAAAAGAAAAAAAAAAAAGACCAATAAAAAGGATAGTGTGACATATTTCAAATATTTATTGTTTCCATAGTTACTGAACTATTAAAGGGACACAATACCTCCAGTATCAAGGTAGAAATACATATATCAATAAAGAAAGGGGTTGATGGCCTTAGAATTTATCTTTGTATGTTGTAGGTAGTGTTATATTCTAAAGCAGGGATAGCGAACCTATGGCATGCGTGCCAAAGAGGGCACGCAGAGCCCTCTCTGTTGGTATGTGAGTAGTCGCCAAATCTGTTTTCAGTACAGTCCGCGGACCCGATCTGACAGTTTTCAGGCCGGATCCGTGGCCTGCACTGAAGGAGCGCTCGCTCACAATGGAGATCTCCTTCCCTGGCACACGTGTGCTCCTCCCCTGATGCAGTCGTGATGGCATCACGCATCAGCGCCGGCGATTCGGGGGGCAGCACTGGTAGTGATGTTACCTTTTTGGCATGGAGTGCCTAAAAGGTTCGCCACCACTGTTCTAAAGCAATTTGCAATTAGTCTTTTTTTTTGTTTACATTTAAAAAAAAAAAGTCTTAGAATTCCTTGTGTTAATTAAGCAGGAGCTGATTTAATTTAGAAGAAAAATGGTACAGGTCCTGAACAGAATGAATTAAAAATAGTTATAAATGAAAAATCAAGCCTGAAATTAATTAATTTTCAGCGAACCCATTTGCAAACAACAGATAGATAGATAGATAGATAGATACAGTTAGATAGATAGATACAGATAGATAGATACAGATAGATAGATAGATACAGATAGATAGATAGATACAGATAGATAGATAGATACAGATAGATAGATAAGGCCCAAGTAAACAAACCTCAAAGTTAACTTTTTCTTTGAAACCTCTTACGATACAGTGTAAAAGTTATTGTTACCTGGTTGTTGGCCATGTGACTGGATAGTTGCTTTGAACATTTCTTCCCCTGCAAAACAGCAAGGAAACAAATTGCCAGTTCTGTCATAAAAGTGTATCTAAATTCCCAGCCAAAAGCTTGGCAGGAAAGCTGTGCTGTATTAAGGTGCACCTGTCTTTCCTTACCCACCTGTTATGGGGCAGGGAAAGAGCCGATTGCTATAAAACAATCAATTCATAACAGCACATTAAGCTAGTAGACTGCCCTTTAAATATTTACATTGTCCTACGCACCACTATTGCCATGAGAACACTTGGGGGGTGAAAGGTGAATCATACTATTGGCAGCACCTGATAAAATGCTGTTTGATTTGCCATTGCAGATGCAACTGTCATCTCTGAAATTGTTTTCCTGTTTTTTTTATTGGCTTTTTTTTTTTTTATTCTTTCGCTGTCCTAGTTGCAGCCATCTATTATAAATGGGCTTTCTGGGACACTTCATGAATATGAAACATCTAAAGTTCCATAGACAACTATGGGTCTGCAAATCTGGAATTCAAATTACCAGTACTAGGTCAGAATAACTGCCATACTGACCCTGATAATTTTATTCTTTTTCTGCGTATTGGTAGTTTATAGAAATCTGCACATCTGTAGACATGATCAGTAGTTTGTTTGTTTTTTTATCGGACATGTTTAACGGGATGTTTTTTTTTTCCCAAAGCAGAGTTTTAAATTGGTAGACTAGACTGTTACATATTTTGTCTATAATACAGTATCATTCATAATTCAAATTAGCTACATATGTATGTTCTTAAATGTAGATTGATTTATGCTTTTTAGTTCTCCTGATCTAGTCTGAGCTAGCACAAAGGGTTACATATTATAGAGAAAATGTGTTATACACATAAAGTTTCCTGTATGCCATGCATATCTGTAAATACGTTACAAATACTTCTGGAGGTTCTTAGCTCACAAATGTTTAGCTTATCTCAATGAGTTGCTCATTTATAATAATTATACAGTAAAAAAAAAAAAAAAAAGTTTGTTTAAATTTTGTGCTTAAGATATCTTTTGAAAAAAATTTCATGCCAAGAGACATAAATATGAAAAGCATGGTTTGTCTTGGAAATAATAAATGGCTTTCTATATGTGAAACAGATGTTGCTCCTGGGAATAATATGTAAACAGATGAATGGTAAAATGCTAGAGCAATGGCTTGTCCATTGGTAAGCTCATTAAATGCATTTAAAGAGACAATAACACCGGAAAAACAAAATTACCATTGTGATTGGCACGGCCGTTATCCCTATGCAGTATCTGTAAAAATATCATCTTAGAAGCTACATTCCTGATGCAGTTGCTTTCTGTTGCTTTTCTTAGTGCTGGTTGTAGCCATTTTTTTACACATTGAGCACTTCATGAATATGGACGACTTGAAGTCCATTAAAAACAGGGCAGGGATCTCTTTACATAACTGATAAAAGTTAGCTACAAATGAAAGAACCATAATGTACAGAAGCATATCCGGCACTCCAAGTAGTAAAA
>WMED01002555.1:0-23992 GCA_019650415.1 Pipa parva
ATTTCATGATTGCACTATTTCAAATTATTCTAATTCGTTGACCAGCACTTGTAATAGAAAAAGACGTAATGAAGTAATGGTGGACTATAGGCTAAATAATAGAAACCAATGTCAAAATGCTTTGAAAGATAACAAGGTACATTCTTGTATCAAACAAGGTACTGTATTGATTTAAGAGAAGAAGAAATAATCTTGCCACTGTCCAGTTCTCTGGTAAGGCCTCACCTTAACTATGCAGTGCAGTATTGAGCGATGTTACACAAAAAGGGTGTACTGAAGCTGGAAAGGGTTCAGAGAAGGGCAACAATATTGATAAAGGGAATGGAGGACCTCGGTTACAAGGACTGACCTAAAGGAGAACTAGTTATTTTAATCCATAGGCAAAGAGATTACTGAACATACCCAAATGTACAGTTATCCTATAAGGGTAATGTCCATGCCTAGGACATTGCCACATCCACAAATCAATAATATTTCTGTTTTAAAGGTGCTGCACATGCCCAGCTCCCCTCGGCTCATGTAGGCATGTATGGCTAAAGGACTAAAGCAACATAGTCTGACTAAAAGCTCAGGATGTTCCTATTAAATAAATCAAATAAATTATGAATAAAGAAATATAGGATTCTCTTTATATCAAAAAGGGAAAATCTCTGCCTGTATTTAGGGGTTTCTTTACATTTTTAAAATCAAACACTTACTACAAGGTTGATTAATGAATAGCTTAGCTCTGCACTGCAGACAGCACTGGATTCTCTGCCGTTCTGCAGTAATCAGCTGGAATCATTTAATATCAGCTTTACATTTTGAACATTTTAGAGATTTTTGGTGTTGAAGCAATAGTTACCTTAAACATCCCTTTAAGCTACATGATTCATTCAGACAAATGAAAAGTTTATTCATTAGATCTAAATTAGAATTACATCCTCTACAGCAGGGGTCTCAATGGACTGCAGGGGTCTCAATGCACAGCAGGGGTCTCAATGGACTGCAGGGGTCTCAATGCACAGCAGGGGTCTCAATGCACAGCAGGGGTAAATGGGCCACACATAGAATAAATTTGAAGTTGAGGGGCTATGTATGTGCATAAAGAAAGTAGCCTAAGGGCTCACACTACACCATTTGGGGGCATGCTTCTCCCTCAGTCTGTTCTCTGCTGTCCCAAGTATTTCTATGAAAATCCAGTGCCCTGTGGGCCACAGATGTCAGCCTTAAAGGATGCATGTGGCCCAAAGGCCTCGTGTTTGAAACTCATAAGCTAATGACTGTTTGTTACGTGACTGTACCTTTAAAAAAGTATAAAATGTGTATTTTCAGCATAGAAAATAAAAGGGGTATAATGAATATAAGTATAGAGTTTACTTAGTAAGTTTAATGCAGTTATACACTCAGGGAATAATGGGTAGTAAAGGCTGGTGAGACTGGTCACACTGTGAATAAGTGGTATTGATTCTGGGTCTATAACTGGGTGTCAAACAAGTAGATTGCTGCCTTGCCATGTTTCTGCATTGCTGCATATGCTGACATTATGCCATTTATTTTCTGTAAACAGTAGTAAATAGAGGCTGTCTGATAGCAAATCTGCGACCACGACAATTTTCCCATTGTAAAGTCGCGACAGTGACAATTTTTAAAGTTGTGACTGTGACAATTTTCCATAGTAAAGTTGCAACTGCGACAATATTATCATTATAAAGACATGACTGTGACAGTAGCAGTCCATCGTGACTGTCTTTAGCAGGCTAATTCACACCTATACACAACAATTCAAACTTTAGTGCAGCGGTCGGCAACCTGTGGCTCTTTTGAGTGGCTTTTCAGTGGCTCTGGATTCAAAAAGGCTGAACAGAGCCACACATATATGGCTCTCTCAGCCCAAAAGGTTGCTTGCCAACCCCTGCTTTAGTGAATAGCCCCCTCAAAGCATAGGGGGCAATGGTATAAATTTTGAGAAAGAGGCACCAACACAAAATGTATGTACAGGTATGTATAATTTTATTTATAAAGCACCACTAATTTATGCAGCGTTGTACAATTCAGCAATACAAATATAATACAGACATGGGATAAGTGCATTAAATGCAAGTATAATATTGTAATATAAAAAGGTGAAGTTTGGAAAAAAACAAAGAGGCTGGTAGCGCTAACAAAATAAGTGAGGTGACGAAATGGTAGTGATCAATAATAGATATGTGAAAATAAAAAGTATATAAATAACAATTGGTAATCAAAAGTCCAAAACAATGCCAAAAAAGTCCAAAAAACAATCTTGATAATGAAATTAATTAGGTTGATTGCAGCTTTCCTTTGTGGGAGCCTCAAACCTCAAAGAATGGATTACAGAAAGAACTGGAAAGAAAGCGCAAAATTTGCGCTTTCTTTCCAGTTCTTATTGTAATATAAGTACAAACACAGATAGAAGAGTAATAAGAGCTGTAACAATGTGCTGAAGCACTGGTCAATAAATACAAATACTAAGCATAAATAACTAAGAAATGATAAAATAAAATATATACATAAAAATCAGTGCTAAATACCAGTGTTAGAGCTCTAAAAAGTAGGACTTTAATTTGGTTTTAAATACAGTGTCAAGGGTATATATGTATGTCTTACAGCACCCCAGAGATTCTGGAGGTATATCTGTGGTGAAACTGCAGAACATCTAGCAGCACGGCTGATGGGCTTTGACAGCAGTTCTTACTGCAGGCTGCTTCACTAACTGCCCCGTCCCACATTTCAAGGACTCATCCTGGGCCAACTTTCTGGTTTTGCCTTCTGTTAGGAAATTCGCCTGAGCTCTGCATTTGTAACTGGGAAATGTGTTCTGCAGACAACATATACTGGAATATAGGGGGTCCTCGACTTACAACGTTGTTCCGTTCCTACATCGCGTCGTAAACCGATTTTCACTGTAAGTCGGAACATAGGTACATACTGTACATAAATAACATACTGTAAGCACTTATCCTATCCTAACACCTATCCTAGCACAGAAATTATCAAAAAACACATATAAAATACGTTTAATAATGAAATGAAACAAGAATAAGAAACAGTGGGAGATGTGTTGTAACCATGAAACATTGTAACTCGGGACTGATATAACCTGAGGACCTCTTGTATTTGTTTTCACCCAGGATTTGCCACTAGTGCAGCACCTTGCACCTAGCATTGTAACTGGGAATTAGGCATGATAGGCACTCATCCTTCAATACGGTTATAAGAAGGATGTCTACTATGTATTTTGTATTCTGTTCATTTTTATATAGTGCTACTATATTATGCAGCACTTTACAGAGGTTTGTCATTTACTTCAGTCCCTGCCTTGTAGAGCTTACAATCTAGTTTCCCTATTCAGTCACTCACCCTTGTATGTTTTTGGATTGTGGGAGGAAACCCACGCAAGTGCTGGGAGAACATACAAACTCCATGCAAATTTGCATTTTGTTCCTAGACACTTTTATAAACACTCCAAGTCAGTTGACTTGAGTTCCCACATACCATAAAATGTATTTAGCTTTAAGCAGAAATTACTTACAAAGAAAGTACACATTATTTATATATAAATAATAAATATAGCATATAGGGAGAATTTATTCTGCACAAAGAGCTTTATTAGCTTCCATATTTTCATTTATTTATGTAACTGATTTCCCATTCCTTTGTTGGGTGTAATAAAACCTAAATCCCCCATAGATTCCAGTAAAACACTGCCTCCTAGTGTTTTTGCCAAGCAATGACTTTTAAAAAGGCGTGCAGTATCTCAACTCAACTCAGTGAGCATTGGTGTAGTTGTGCCATTGGTGTAGCTGTGCCATTGGTGTAGCTGTGCTATGGGTGTAGCTGTGCCATGGGTGTAGCTGTGCTATTGGTGTAGTTGTGCTATTGGTGTAGTTGTGCTATTAGCTGTGCCATGGGTGTAGCTGTGCTATTGGTGTAGCTGTGCTATTAGCTGTGCCATGGGTGTAGCTGTGCCATGGGTGTACCTGTGCTATGGGTGTAGCTGTGCTATTAGCTGTGCCATGGGTGTAGCTGTGCCATGGGTGTAGCTGTGCTATGGGTGTAGCTGTGCCATTAGCTGTGCCATTGGTGTAGCTTTGCTATGGTATATTTTTTTAAAAATCATATCTTTCCATTAAAACGTTCCTTTTGTTAGTGGAAATGGAAATTGTCTGTGCATCACTGTTGCCAGCAGTGATATAGCCCTCTCTGTTATCCCATGACAGTGTATTTATGGAAAAACTCTGCTGGTCTACGTCAGTCGCACGCTGTCTGGCAGCACTAAAGATAACACACGGGCTGCAAAGCGCTATTTATAGATCATGACCTCACTACATTAGTGTCCGAAATAACAGCAAACCACGCACAGCTGCCTATTACCTACTAAGCAGATCTAGTGTTTCTGAGCCTGGGTTCATTACACGGTGACTATTACTCTACTATGAATAATTATATACCCCCAGTTTCCACTGCAACCTCTCCATTAACTGTAAGGATCGCAGCTCCTCAGTGAAACAACTTCCCGCATTGAGAGTAAATGACAGTAAGGGGGCAGTACTGAGCAGGCCTGTGGGTAGCTAATAAGTCATTACACGCTCACATTTATGTTGAGTGAGTTTATTGATCCACATTCAAAACTAGGGAGCTCCTAGTAATCGCTGCGACATGTGAGATCAGACTACTACTAGCTGCGTGCAGGTGTCTCTGGGCCTTACACTTGTTTTCTCTAGCAGTGTGATCGGGGGGAGGAGCTATTACTGGATAACATGCCCTGTGTGTACCTCGCGATGGGTTAACGCCTTCTTCTCTGCAGCTGTATGAATGGAATGTACCACATTTCTATAACATGAATGAAAGACGGGGGGGGTTCATATGAAATTGCAAACCAATTCTTTATTATAGTGACTGCACCAGGACTGTAAAGGAAAGCTATTTTACTTCACCTGTAAGTTAGTAATCGCTTTATCGACGTCATTAACACAGACTAGAGAACTATGTGCTAGTTTCTTTGCTATTTCTGATTGTCAGCCTCCCCCTACACTATCTTGCTACAGTAGTATGAACTCGTCCAGGCTTTGTAGATGGAATAACGTACCACCCTACAGCTTCATTCCCATTGCAAGTGGCCTCTAGGTAAGTGGTGCTGCAGCCTTTATTCCTCTTAGCATAGCATGCAGGCAACAGATATTGTGGGATGCTGTACTTTAATGTGGTCAGGGGGTCACAGCAGCTAACCCAGT
The DNA here is from genome assembly GCA_019650415.1 of Pipa parva. NCBI lineage: Eukaryota > Metazoa > Chordata > Amphibia > Anura > Pipidae > Pipa > Pipa parva. The sequence continues at coordinate 5,238 of WMED01002555.1, forward strand.
TTCATCTAATGGCAGAGAAAATCCATCCAGTGACTTTCTGCATGGTACACTTGCTGCATCAGAGATTTCAATTTACTAAAAATACTACCAGTGGTGGCAAATAAATCTAATCCCTGTTTTATTTAGAAAGAAATATTCTGGAGCCAAAGTTAAGTGATTGTTTGTACCTGTATAAGGAGATAATCTGTTGAGTAAAGAAAGATCTGCTCGTAAAACCATGAAATTATAGAGTAGTTGGTGGAAGAGTCGCCAGCTGCTGCAGAAATTCTTGGGCTTAGTGTCATCAGACTTGCACTGAAACACAAGTTACTTAAGGAAAATTCATACTGCAGCATTGAACCAAGTCCTGAACAGTCATTTAGAAAAGATTTATATTTCCTTATGCATCATGGATTAAAAGGCATAGAAATTGAGTTTGGTGTAGATTAAGGAGGTTATTCACTAAAGTCCAAATTGTTTGATATAGGTGCAAATTCGTCAGATAAAGACAGTCGCAATAGGCTGCTACTGTTGCAGGCGCATCTGTATAATGAGAATATTGTCGCAGTTGCAACTTTATTATGGGAAAATTGTCACAATATTAACATTAAAAAAATTGTCGCGACTTTACAATGGGGAAATTGTCGCGGATTTACAATGGGAATCCGCTGTTAATCGCACTTTAGTGAATAACCCCCGAAATGTGGTGTGATATTTATTCATGCACAAGATAAGGTTATTTAATCTTAAATTTGTAACTACAGTTGAGCTTGTGCAGGGGCTTTCTATTATACTCAAAGAATGATTACACAACTAATGTTGTATTCCATTCACTTTGTGAATTTTTAGCAGCAGTTTGATTTTATTGCACTGATTGAAAAGCCTTCACTTTTCTACCTTGAAAAGTGTGCATAGCACATGAAGTAAAGGACATGACTTCTTATATTCTGCAAATTAATAACTCTTGCAGTCCTCTTCCCATCTTGTGTTATCTGAGTACATTTGTGGTGTTATTGTACATGGGAAAACATCAATACACACCACTTCTAGTGTTCTTTTTATCTCCTAGTCCCATCTGTATATTCTCCTGGGAATAAACCAACAAACAAACACAACAGTGTGACAGTACAGCGCCTCAAATCAAACAAAATGCCAAAAAAGAAATGTCCAATGACTTTCTCCCAATTTAAATAGGTGCCGCTTCCCCGTCTGGGAGTCCGCTTCTTCCTCCCCTATTGATCAGAATTCTTCAAAAAATCTAGAAGTGGGGAAGCGCACAAACATAGTGCCTTAACTGTGAAACAAAATGAAAGGGACAGCAACCCAAACGCTTCCGAGGAAGCGATAACTGCGAAACGCGTCGAGTTGGACTTGTATGTATGCCTACAACATATTTCACATATTGATTTGACTCTTTATATGGGACTGTTAATAACCATCATACAGTACGATCTTCCATTGCGTTTTGGTTCTTAACCATAAGAGTATTGTGTGGTTTAAAGATATTTACCAACATTAAAATCATTAAGCCATATTTTGGATAATTTTGGTTATTTGGGTTTGGGACAACATGGAGCCTTACCAGTGTTGAGAATCATCACTTGGGGCCCAGCAGCTTGCCAGCACATCAAAACAGGAGGGGAAGAGATCTATTCCCAAGTTCTGCTGTGTATATGCCTGGTTTATATTTCGTTCTGGTGAGCGCATATATTTGTCTTTGATCTGTGTGCAGTGATACACATATTGGTGCATTTTCATTTTCAACATTAAACACTGACACCAGTTGGTGCGTTTGGGTTGCTGTCCCTTTCATTTTGTTTCACAGTTAAGGCACTATGTTTGTGCGCTTCCCCACTTCTAGATTTTTTGAAGAATTCTCCTGGGAATAGTACTCATGCTGACTCTTTAGTATACCAATGTAAGCTCTTTTACCTTTTCAGCAATATCATCTGACCTTTGGTGTATCAGATGAAATGTATGAGGCAGTCTCAAAGGAGAGGATGTACTATTTACAGATTTCTATATTAAAACCATTATTCTTTTATAGAAATATAGATCCATGACCCTTTCTGTTTGTTTCATTTAAAATTGGTCAAATGTAATGGACATTTTACAAGTTAGAATTAGAATATATCCTTCAGATGTTCTAGTCAATCTTGGCTGATATTTGCAGACTCTAGTTTGAAAGTGTATACTCACTAACAGATCATGTTGACATACCTATATTATGCTTACCCCCATAAGTCTTTATTAGGCATTTTTTTTTTATTGCAGAGCATTTTTCCTTTGCAGGAATCCATTACTCATTAACTTTAATGTGCCTTCAAGTAGACTGTTCAGAACTTCAGACATAAACAGCCTTGATTGTTAAACTTTCTATGTCATAAGTTACCAGCAATACACATTATAATGAAAGTAAATATGAGGCATTCTTACACAGTAGTGCAAACTGCCAGCGTCAAAAGTCTGACAAAATGGGCCCTATTGATTTTAATAGCCGTCACGAATATAAAGATGTTGATAATGTTAAAACAAACATTCAACTTTTTGATGTAAGAGCCTTGCTTACTCTAATAATTCATTGTTTTGCGTGTTATTTGATGTAAGGTACAATTATTTGTTCTCAGTCAAGCTCAAAAATGTCCCTATGCCCTGTACTGGCACTGCAGCAAATCTGTAATTGGTCCGTTTTTCTTTTTAGGAGCACTGCAGCAGGGGAAATCCTGTTAGAGCATTAGGCAAAGTTTTGGAAGATGCATGTTAATAAAATACTGCATAGTTATATAGCTGGCATTGCCAGATTTAAATCTCAGGTACAAAATACCTGGCACATTAATCTATACTCATTAGCGGGCCAGTTCGACGCTGCCTATACTGTGCTGTTCTCAAGAAGCTCTAGTGGCCTTCTAATTTAAATGTTTATATAGGGCCCTGAGAACAAGGCTGAAATAGGACACAGGTCCATCCACTTTTTTTTCTCTTTGGTTAGTTGCTGGATCTTCCGGGTTGGCAGGGTGCAGCTGTAACTTGCACCCATCCAGTATTCCTTCCTGTCACTTCTGGACTGCTGGCTACTTTCACCAGCCGGACTGGGTTCAGGATTGGCTTCCTACAATGGTAGCTAGAGGTTATGAAGGCAATGGGTAAATATATGGTGAACATGTCCAATTCCGTCACTCCTTAGTTGTTAAGATGTATAGATCTCTCTCAAAACTGTCTCTCCACAGTAAGGGGTTGGTCATACTCACAAAAGGCACTGGTCTCCTCTCCCTTACAACTGATATAATGATCCGTCACACTCACATTGAAGGGATTATTCACTAAAGTCCGAATTATTGCGTATAGGTGCGAATTCTTGAACCTGATGAAGGAGGGAGAGTTAACCCTCCGAAGTTTGTTTATTTAAAAAGCCTCACAGATTCAGGTTATCTATATGTCAGTAAGACATAGCCACCTTGCTTGACTCAGGCCATAGGACCATAAGCAAACTTTATTTTCACCCTGCAGTTTGGAGAGCTCAGCATCAGTGTTTTAAATAAAATATCTTTGCAAAGCCACAGACAATGACAGTTTTATGACAACTACATATATCTGATCACAACAAAAGTACAGGAATGTTTATGGATGTGACAAAAATTATTTAAAATGAAAGATTTATAGCAGTTATATTTCTGTAAGGTACGCTCTCCAACGTCCCTGCTGCATTCGCCAGAGTAAAACAAAACTGGGAAACTTAAATTAGGTTTCCTCCAATCAGATTGCACCTCGATTATGAGTTATGGGTATCTGATTGAAGGAGCCAAAAATGACACCTCCTCTGTGCTTCTGCCCCAGTGCTTTATTTGGAGATGGGTGGAGGGGGGTTATGCAGAAGGAGGAGTAAATCACTTGGTAATCTTTAGTTCATAGCTTAATGCTTTTAGAATTCAGCTTAGTCTCCTGCTTCTTGCAGAACGTTTTGTAAGTGAACCTGACAAGCCCATTATTAAACCATATGTGAGAGGAAAATGGTAGCACTGTGTAAGGTTATCTATAACCCCAGGGCAGAACTATACAGTAAAGATATATATGTAACACTCTTCTCTCTGCATATTATTACATTAGTTACATGTGTAGTTCAAACTACCCAGTACCACAGCATTACCCATGCCTAAAGCCTAGTGCAAATCTCTAAATACAACAGCAGCAAAACTCCAAGTACAAAACACATGTGTAGGTGTTATGACATGCTGCACAGCAAGTCTGTGGTCAAGTCATTTGCCAACAATCCAATAGACCAGCATACAGTATAGATATGCAGGAGTGAGCTAGAACTTCCATACAGAGTATTCCTGTGTTAGCTGTTCTTGTCTTTTAACAATTTATACAAATGATGTTTATGGCATAGTTCCAAAATATCAAACACAATGTCACTATTTTACTGAAGAAAATGAAAGCGGTTTCAATCCAAAAAGTCTTCACTATATATTTGTAACCTCCCGTTGCCTTCCTGCTACACTGCTACACTGCTTGGACTTCACTGCTTTGGTGATGCTGCAGTTTCTTACCTGCCTGTCCAATTGGACTGGTCTGGTGATGCTGCTCCTTATTTATTTGCAGCCTTCTGCCTGTTCAACAGCTAAGATTACTCCAGAACCTGCATCAATACCAGGGCAATGTGTTATGTGAGACACTCAGGGGAATTCATCAACACCAGAGGTCTAGTGACCCATAGCAGCCAATCAGCTGTTAGCATTCAATGGTATAAGGGGAATAGAATTATAAAAGCCAATTTCTGATTTGTTGGTATTCGTTACTATAACTCTGTAAGCAATTGCACCTGGTAACGATACTGGGTGTTTCCCTAAATTTGCTGCCTTGAACAGCTGGTATAATCAACAAGGTTTTTAAGTTCTGATCAAGGGCGGCTCTGGCCCTATTGACGCCCAGGCTGAACCGCCCCTTGACCGCCCCCCACTCACTTCCTCCAGCGTTCCAGCGAAATGCCTCCTCTAAACGCTTCTTCACAACAAGGTAAGTTGAATGCAACGGCGCTCCTTAGATGTTTCGGGTCTTGCCGGCAGCTGCCGAATACAGCCGACAAGACCCGAAGCAGCCAAGGAGCGCTGTCGCATTCAACTTACCTCATTGTGAAGAAGCGCGTCGTTGGAATGCTGGAGGAGGTGAGTTTAGCTATGGGTGATAGCGCCCCTCAAATAGATTGCGCCCTGGGCAGCCACCAACATCGCCCAGAGGTAGAACTGGTTCTGATCTATGGAGTGTGGGGAATGTTTCTAAAAGCGGTGGTGCCAATAGGGGCTTTATGCCCCCTCCACCCCTAATTATAATCTACCACTGTATACCCCTGAAACATTATGTAACCATTTCCCTCGTATATATGCAGTAAAGGTTTTGACCACAATTATTAGTGTATGTGGCCCTGATTTGTATTCCTGGCATACTGCACATTTCTGAAATAGGGAGGATTTAGACATACGTGAAGACGATAAATAAAATTTGTGTGCACTAGTAAAGACGTGCTTGTGGTAGATGATATCCTGCCTTTACTGGACCAAGACCAAGCTGTAGTATAATTATCTTTCACATGCTGATAGTTAGTTAGCTAGTACTCCTTTTCTGGTTAGGAGTTGTACCTGTCTGTGCTGAGTTTTGGAAGGAGGCAAACAATGCAAATATCAAGTTGTGCAGATCACATCCCCTGTAACTGACTACATTACCTATGCCTTCAATAGAAGACACTATTTTTCTTTTTTCCAAGCATTTCACATGTGCTTTAACACAGTGCATGTAAAGACTCTTTAAAATTACTGTGTCTGTGGTGGTTACTCTATAGTCTATATATTTTATAATATTAAATTGATAAAAGGATGATATGCTAATACCATGCCTTTAAAATCACTAATAAAATACCCATTATACACACAATAACTTGGTTATACATTACATAGCTGGACAGAAAATCATTGCGGTCGACTTTATGCATTAGAGCACAATAGTATCTGGCCCTGCAGCATAAAGCAGACCTGGGCATTGTACGGCCCACGGGCCACATCCAGCCCTCCAACCGTCTCTGACCAGCCCACCAGAGCATATGAAAATGGAATGGAGTGCCTTAGGCGCCAGCAAGCTAGGTACACCACTCCAACCCTCTAAAACCACCCAAACCTTTCACGTAGCCCCATGAGAAAAATAATTGCCCACCCCTGGCATAAAGGAAGGTACTGTTAATTTCTGCTAAATACATATTATTGATATTATAAATTGCCAATAGAACTTACTTACAATCACGTATAGAAAAAAAAAAAGAAGATCAAATGACGTTTGAGTGCTGAATATAAAATGTATTTAATAGTAGTAATCTGACCTTCTAACCAGTATATTTTACCCCACTACCTAACTACAGACTAACTAATGTGCATAGGCACTGTTCCAAAGATAATGGCTTACCAGGTTTATTAACTTGTGCTAGCTCCAGAAGTAACGTTATGGGCAGTTGTTGGGCTGGTATTTATTCATTTATATAGCACTGATATATTATGCAGCGCTTTAGAGATTCATCATTCACTTCAGTCCTGCCCCATGGAGCTTACAATCTTTTTTCCCTATTCAATCACACACAAAGATACAGATGTATGTTTTTGGATTGTGGGAGGAAACCGGAGTCCCCGGGGGAAACCCACGCAAATACAGGGGAGAACATACAAACTCCATGCAGATGAAGTCCAGGGTGGAATTGAACCCAGAGCCCAGCTCTGCAAGGCAAGAGTGGTAACTACCAAACCACTGCACTGCCCTTTGTACTAGCTCAATAAACCCTATACATAAGGTACATTATTTCTAATTACATGTGGAGATGGAAGAAGTAGCTGACTTGGCTGTAAAACTTTAATGTGACAATGACATGTTTCGGGCTATACTAGCCCTTATTAACACACTTGATAAAGGGCTGGTGTAGTCCAAAACATGTCATTGTCACATTAAAGTTTTACAGCCATGTCTGTGGTTCAGCTGCTTCTTCCGTCTCCATACGTAATTGCACTATTTATTGATGGAAGTGAAACACCAGGAAGAAATTGAGCCTGAAAGGACTGCTACAGACTATCTTCATTTATCTATGTACATTATTTCTAACCTGGAACTTTCACAGGCTTTAGTCCCTTTTTTTAAGGAACTGGAACCAGTTTTTTTTCTTTAAATAATTCATTATTTTCGCAATATGAATGTATATCTAAATGTAAGGAGATTACATTGTTTTTTTTTAAATAAAATGAACCTGTATTTGAATGTGTCTATAAGATTGATGTAGTGGACTGGCCTGGAAATGTATACCATTATCCACTAGATGGCACAAAATAATCTAGTCTCATTGGCACTAAATAAACCAAGGTTAAAAAAAAAAAAAAAAAAGGCTCTGACAACAAAGGGAGGGAGCTAGTTACTCCCTTTCATCCAAAGCAGTTCTGTCGGTGTGATGCAGTAGTCAAATCAGGCAGCAGAAAGGAAAACTCAGAGACCAGGAGGATAGAAAATAAAAGGTAATCGAGCAAGTTGCATTTCTTGTACTGCACATTGATATCTTGGAGCCACCGTTCTGATTGGCAGGTGCAGATACCTGCAGCGGCTGTAATTAACTAATTATGCAGAACCTTGTCTATTAGAACTAACATTTTTATAAACTTTATGATATTGTTAGTAATTTTTGGGGGCTTAGAGAATTGCCTTTTTTTCATTGCTGTTGTATAAATCCTTATTCAAAATGTGCTTTTCTTGTTCTGTTCTTGAATATTGACCATTTATTTATGTTATTCAATTCCTGACAGATTTTTGCTTCATTACGATGCATTCCCTCCTGTGCTGATTACATTGACATTGGAGAGCTACTAAACTTTTAAATTGCTGAGATTTTTTTTTTTTTTTTAAATTAAACCAAGATGCCAGAGCAAAGCAATGATTACCGTGTGGTTGTGTTTGGAGCTGCTGGTGTTGGAAAAAGTTCTCTTGTTCTGCGTTTTGTAAGGGGGACATTTAGGGAAACATATATCCCTACTATTGAGGATACTTACAGGCAGGTGATTAGCTGTGATAAAAACATATGTACTTTACAAATCACAGACACTACTGGGAGTCACCAGTTTCCTGCCATGCAAAGGCTGTCAATATCCAAAGGTCATGCTTTCATCTTGGTCTATTCAGTTACTAGTAAACAGTCCATGGAGGAACTTCAGCCAATATATGAACAGATCTGCCAAATTAAGGGTGACACCCTGAACATCCCTATTATGTTGGTTGGTAATAAGAGTGATGAAACTTTAAGGGAGGTACAGGCCAGTGAAGGAGAAAGCTTATCCAACAAGTGGAAGTGCTCTTTTATGGAAACATCTGCAAAGCTTAACTACAATGTGCAGGAACTATTTCAAGAACTCTTAACTTTAGAAAAGAGAAGAACTGTCAGCCTTCAGGTGGATGGAAAGAAATCCAAGCAGCAGAAGAAGAAAGATAAACTGAAAGGAAAATGCTTGGTAATGTAATGTGTCCCACGTGCCTTAATAGACTCATTTGTAAAAAAAAAAAAAAAAAAAGGCAGACAAGACTTTCAAAGAACCAGCAGGTACAGATTTCCAGGTGGTATATGGAATGTGTATATAAAATGGCCGTTTTACTTCTGCGGAGCAATATGGAGCTTACCTGAAGTGCCAAGATGCCAATAGCGTTAAAAAAACCCAAAAAGAAATATGGAAGAGGCATGGTGTGACCTTGGCGTGGAAGTTGTTGCTAGGAAAGTAGCTTAAAAGGTTCTCATTCACAGGAAATATTCTCCAAGATCTCCATATATTTGATGTATAGATTATGGACAAAACTGGACCACGCTTTGTATTGTTCTGATATGAACATGCTTGAGTTAAAATGAAGTAGCGGACTGAATGTGTATAATATGCATGCTAAAATATGCAGTTTGTGCAAAGCTATGGTTGCTGTAAATTTATGTATGTACATAATATAATGCTCAGAATATCCTTCTAGTCTTGCTTTCTTTGTGGTCTATGCTATACATGTATTCTACATCAGGAAAATGCATCTTTTTTTTAGTAAACCATTATATTTAGTGTAGTAATTTTGCTATGGGCCATTCCATAAATTTACAATGATGTGCATGTGTGTGTCTGTTTTATCAATTGTTCCTCCTATGGTTCGAGGCAGTTGCTTCAGTAATTAAAGCAGTATCTTATACTCTTGAGGGTATCAACAATAGTACATGGGAGGAGTTGCCTAGCACCCAGGTTACAGCTATAAACTGGCTCTCCTGTGCATGATACCCAACAACAGATTACTCAGTGTAGCACCGGTAAATCAATATGTCAATGGGTAATTGATGCACTGAATCAGTGTAAAACAGTTTGATGGGAAAATAATTTCTACTGAAAGTATGCAGTGATGTTACACCTGTAACTCACATTTGTGTAGCAGAGAAATAGGAGTGAAAAGTATGAATACATTACTCTTCTAACTGAGAAACACTGCAGTATCAGTGTTATAACTTTATCCCAGTGAACAGATCTGACATCTCTAAAGCACAGGATAGGAATTCCCAAGGAATATTTGATGTGCACCTTTGTTGTGGATAAATGCAGGGCTGCCATTAGAAATCATGGGGTCCCCCAGAATCTGCAAAAGAAAGTTAGAAGGAGTTGAAATCTTAAGCCATATTCTCATTAATATGATAATGAATCCTGACATTTCATCACATATCAGGGGAATTCATCAACAGAAGTAAACGTTCCAGAGTTGTAGTATACTACAGCAACCATTCAGAAGTTGTCTTTGTTTGTTCCTGTTTCCTTATACCAGAAAATGCTGATTGATGATTGGTTGTTATAGATAGCTAGACCTCTGTAAAAGATTGCCCCTGTTGATGAATTACCCTGCCATATGTGTTTGACTAGTTGAGGAATGCTACATGGTTTATTAATTGTGAATTTCAAAGAGTCATGTAGTCAGTGCTGGTTTTCATACACGGTCTATAAGAAGCCAGTGCCCAGGGCACCAATTTTCTCAGTGGAGCAGTGCTGTAATGCTACAAAGACTGACATTTACTTGTGAAATATTGCATGCAGAAGAAGCTTAAATAATCAAGAAGGTGGTATGGAAGGGAAAGATTGTGGATTTGTTGTGTTGCTGGCACGGAGGCTAAATGAACAGATGTGATTTATTAGGAGACTTTAGTTCTTCGTCAACTCACTGATTTCCTGGGAAGTCCACAAAGAGCAGACACACTGATTACTTTCGCATGAGAGTGATGAAAATGCCGATGTGGGGCTTCACAGGGAGAGCAGCTGCAGAGGAAAGTCCACCTCAGAGGGATTGCCTGAACAGGACACTGTAGAGTCGCCAGCACAGAAAGAAGATGGAGTCTGCAACAAGGAAGTGCTGGACAGCATGGGAGAGCGTGATGTCATCAATACGTCCTCCTTTGGTGACATGCATTTCCTAATAGTCACAAGGGAGAGCGTGCATGCATTTACTAAGCGTTAGTAATTATCATAAATTAGCAAATGTGTTTTTTTTTTTTTCAATTTTGGCCGGAGCGTTCCTTTAAGGGCTATCTGAACACTGTCCAAATTAAAGGGTATGAAAAGTTTGGATAAAACAATATTTCTATTTGACATGTATACATATAGAAAGCAAACTTAAACATAAAAATGATTTCGGGATAAGTACTTGCCTCTTGTCTAAACAACCCTACTCCCCCTCCCATTCTGTGTACAGATTCTTCCTGTGTAGTTCCGATAAGCCCCACCCCACAAGTGACATCACTCACTCTACAGAGAGCTGTTCTTGCGGGGAAAACCCCTCTTCCTCTTCTTTTCTACAAACCCTGTTTATAACCTTATAAGAGCTGTCTAACCACCTGTGCAGGCTGTGGACAGAAACACACACCTAAACAGAAGCAAGAACTAATATACTCCCTAGCATTCTATGGCCCAGTTCAAACAGCGCGTATATGCACTGCGTATTTAGAAATGTGTCTAGAAAATATGCTGATGTATTTCAGTCTGGTGTATTTTCTAGACTCTCATTTTTATTGTACTTACCAGACATAGGGGGTTATTCACCAAGGTCCGAATTGTTGCATATAGGTGTGAATTCGCCAGCTAAAGACAGTCACAATAGACTGTTACTGTCGCAGTTGTGTCTTTATAATGATAATATTGTCGCAGTTGCGACTTTACTATGGAAATATTGTCACAGTTGCAACTTTAAAAAATTGTCGCGGTCGCGACTTTACAATGGGGAAATTGTTGCAGTCACGGATTCACTATGGAAATCCACTGTATGAGAATTCGACAGTTGAACTCGCACCTTAGTGAATAACCCCCATAGTGTGATCAATCCCTTGCTGTTAGTGGCTCCTCCTATCTGGCCGCATTTTATGCACATCACATATATGCCAGAAAAAAAATGCGACGTGAAGTGTTAAGGTGTGTGCGTACTCATGTCATATGCTAGTGTGGCCAGAACAAGGTAAATCCTTTTTTATATGTGTGGAGTATATACGCCGCACATAAAAACGCCAGTGTGAACCTAGCCTATCTCTACCTGCCAGTAATTTAATCTACCTGTAGAATTGTTCAGGGGTTAGTATCACTGATTCCTCTTCAGACAAGAGAACCTCCTTTGCTTTACATTACCTTACAACAGGAAGGATATCCCCATCTCAGAACAATACAAGAGGGTGGGCCAAGCACAGGTATCTCAATCCAAACCTTGCTAAGTGAGTACTGCAACAATCATTGATATATGACTGGGTGAATGGGATATTGTGGAAGAGGTAGGCTTGAGTCAAAAAACTATTGCACTATTGAGTGCTCTCGCCGAGACTGAAATTACTTTAATGCACTCGCTGATGTCCGCGTGAAGGACATCAGTGGGCACGTAACACCATGTGCGAAGTGAGCCGAAGGCTTCGCAGCTCACTTTGCACATGGTGAATTAGGCTGAAAGAGAAAGTGAAGAAGTTGTGGGTTGTGGGACAGAGACAGTGAGAGAACTGTGGAGGTTGTTACTACTACTTGTGAAAGACTCAGACAACTGGGGAGGAGGAAGTAGAAAGGGAACAAGAAGGTATGGAGAAGATTTTAAATAAATAAGAAACATGTTTCTTGTAAAGGCTACACCTACTTTAGATGGATATTAAAAGTTACCACAGGTTATCAAAAGTTCCATGATCTATGGCCTTGTGATTTTATATAGTGTAGAACTGCTCAGAGACTGGGAATATCTTTAAATTCCAAAAGGGGTGCATTATTTCATCTTGCTCTTTCCATCTTTCTCTTACACAGATTCTGCAGCCGAAACCGTTGTATAAATACACATTTCTATTCCCTCTGTATTTTCCTACCTGCTACTTGTCTCCAACTATATGATTCATGCACGTTGTCTATTCATTTGATTTATATGTACAGTCTTGTCCCCAGACAGGATATTCACTAGCATTTTCCAGATATTCCTGGGAGTTTTGAAAATTGTTAGGCCTAGTTTAAATAGGATACAAATCACAGATGAAAAAAGCAACCTACAGCACTATTTATAATCTGGTAAGAAAATGAGGACTGCTGTACTAAAAATGGAAGTTACACAATATGTAGGTTGCAGTTTAGAGAGCATAAAGTGAGTTTTGTGAATATCACATTGCCGTTTTCTCTTCCATGAATAAAAGCAGCAGCTGAATATTGTGTTAAAAATGCCAAAATAATGAATTTATCAGCCTGAAGAATTCCTGCCATCCATAAACACTTCACTTTCAGAGACAATAGCATATATTTGGATGGATTTAATCTTATGAAAGGAGAGTTTATTTTTTATTAAAAATATTGTTCCACTGACTTTTTTTTTTTTACAGTATTGATCCCATTTATATTACATACTGTGATCTGGTAGCTGATTGGCAGTATTTGTTGGGATATACCCATAGCTATGTAAGTCTGGCACTGTAAACCCTAATTTCAATTGCTGTTGGCAAAACTGGTTTACCAAAATGTAAATGCATTGTCAATCCAAGTCAATAACATACAAAGGAATCCTTAGATCCCAGGAACTGTACTTCTGCAATCAGTAAACACAGGTACTGGTCTTATAGTGTACATTGGATATGTATTCCTGAAACCAACCCCCTCCACTTCCCTGGTCTCTTTCTGAGAATCTCTCATGCTAACCTTTTTCCAATTGTTGACTCATTGCCATTCAACTCTCATCCTACAATACAATTCCAATACAAGCTAGAGTATGACTCATACACATTTACTGACTGTGTCCTTTAATTCTTACTAACTACATATTCTTTCATTTTAATTGCATGCAATTGTGTTTTTGCTTCCATCCATTATAGAGATTTCACTCTACTTTCTCATGACACAGAAGATTTTTCATTCACTGTCAACTAGAGACTCTGAATAATGAATAATCATTTCCTGTCCAAATTAATGGATATTAACCATTATAAAGAATAGTGAGTGATAACTGGATATACCATGCAAGATATGACCTTCTCAAGCAATGATAATTATTTCCTTGGTATTTAAATCTGGAATCTTCTTCATATGGGCCTGATAGCAGCTGCCTATATGATATTTACACCCTGTTCAGCAATGAATAAGGAGCCAAATTTCATGGGCTCACTTAGGGGAAGGAATCACAAACACAACGGGATGAAGAACAAGTGGTGCCAATGCTGAACACCTAAAATGCATTTTTTCACATCTGTGTAGGTGTGTGTACTCTGCTAATGGATGGTCCATAGTCAGGTTACTAGAAATGCCTTGTGCATATTCTACAACCCCTGAGCATTCTCATGGCTTACCACATTTCCCCCCAGTTTAAAGAACTTATATACAGTACTGCAAGTCTCTGAACAACTAATAGCTAACAAAACAAGCAGCCAAACTAAATGAATTGAGAAGGAATTCATTGATGTACTAAATAAAAACAAACTGTAAGGAGTGCTGCTAACCTGCTTAATACCCTGCTGGTCACCCCTTATATAAATTAATTCAGCAATGTACGAAGTGAGCTCCGGATCCTTCACATCACTTAACACATGCTGTTATGCATGCGGACATCAGCTAACACTTTAAAAGGATTCCAGTCTCGGCGAGACCAGTCGCCTCGCACCTTGGCCGATAAATGCCCACTGGTTTTGTTTGATAGTACCAAATTTACTTATTTACTGCCTTTATTGCAGAGAATTGCACTACAGCCTGCCTCATAATACTAACAACAACATCCTATATATACAGTATATAAAAAAGTTTGTATATTAAACAATACAGCTCATCTCTTAGCCAAATCACATGACTAGTTAGCCAAAATTATGTCTAAAAGAGAGGATGTATAGCATGGCTTTTTTGACTTGGGGTGGAGCTATATAAAAGCATTTTCTTGTGATCACTGATTTTGTTCTTTGAAATGAGTCTTTTGTGTCAAACATGAAGATGTGACAATTATTTTTTTTTTTTTTTTATTAACATACCAGGCCTTGAGAAAGAGAGCAATCTGAGCAAACATAGCAGTTGCTGAGCAAACAGCGATATGTTATCATCTCTTTAGTATTTCAATCTTCAAGGTAATTAAACTAATTGGAAAGTGATGAAATTTAAAGAAACAATTTCATACACTCTGCAGGGTTATCAAATCTGGAACCCTTCAGCTGTTGCTGAACTATAATTTCCAGAATTTCTTAAAGGGGATGGAAATTTTTAAAAAAACATATTTTGTTATTTCATTAGTTACACCAAAACAAATATTCTTTTTAAACTATTGTTGTTATGTTGATTATGAGGGAATTAAAATAAATATTTAAGAAGCCAAATCAGCAACAAAGTATATCAAAAGCAACCAGCAACAAAGTATCACCTAAGCCAGGGGTCGGCAATCTTTATAGAGGAGGGAGCCATTTCACTCCCTCATCCACCATTGAAAAAGTCTTCGGAGCCGCAAAGGGGGAGGAGCGCCATGCTCCCGATCATATGACCTTTGACGTCCCATCACAAGAGACATCAAAGGCAATGGGAGGGCAGCTACTCGGAGCCGCATAACTTGGCTAAAGAGCCAAATGTGGCTCACGAGCCGCGGTTTGCTGACCACTGACCTAAGCCAAGTAATCAGCAATGTATAGATCAATATTAAATAATTAAAGTGTAGGGGTGTAGGTAAGATCCACTGCCACTACTCCTCAGTTCTGTACTGGCTGCATCAGGACCAGTGAAGAGGAAGCAGCATATGTTTTTTGTTATTTTAAATGTGTCCCCTAACCATAAATGACACACTGAAAGCACAGGGTATGTCATGTTAAACTGCTATATTATGAAGCAGAAAACCAGTACCTTTGGGCTGTATCTTATAAAACTGCTTGTGCTACCACCATGTTTCTCCCAAAAAAAAAAAGACAGTGTCATATTCATTTTTGCTCCTAAAGACGCGCTAGGTCTTATTTTTGGGGGATGTTTTATTTTTGGGACACGGTACTGGTACAGTATGTTTCTCACACTTTACTGCAGCTAGGTCTTGTTTTCGGGGGATGTTTTGTTATTGGGACACGGTACTGGTACAGTATGTTTCTCACACTTTACTGCAGCTAGGTCTTATTTTCAGGAGAGGCCTTATATTTCTAAGCTTTGAAAAAATTGTACGAGGTCTTATTTTCGGGGAAACAGGGTAATATCTCACAGCCACTACGTTGGATCCTTAGAAATATGCTAATAAGCCTTAAACCTTGATATGTCATCACAGGTGAAATTTAATAAAATCGAAAATATCAATATTGCGATATCAAATGAAATTTACCAATATTGCGATATTGAATTTACTAGATCTCGAGTTTTTCCTATCTCAATTTTTTTGATGGAAATGTAGCTATACTTTACATTAGTAGTATGGCTACCATTTTATTGAAAAATCGAGCTAGAAAAACTTGAAAAAAAACTCGCGTGCTGATTGTATGTTTTTTTTTCTGCCATTCCCACCTTCTGGCAAACTATCTTGGCTACCCCTTGGTTCAGCCCTGCCCCAAAATAATTCATTAAATATCTATATTGATGGCATATAGTCATCTGGTCCTTTTTCATTTCATTTTGGACCTTACCACCAGAATAAACTCTTGGCATAATTTTATCTACTTCATCTACTTTTATCTACTTCATAATTTTATCTACTTCTAATTTTATCTACCACATGAGGACCGGCAGCCTCATTTCACAATGCATACTATTTTTTTATCCAAACCACTCTTGGCCTTAGTATGCAAATTTAAGGAAAGAGAGCAGTTTCTAAAAGACACTACTAAAATAATCTCAATGTATGTGTGATTTATATTGCTGTAAAAATTAAAGTGCACCTGTCACCTCAAAACTCTAATGCTAATTTAGGTTGTACTAATGAAATAAACATTTTTGTAAATATATATGTATTTTTAAGAATAGGCAGGCTGACAGGGGAAGATGACAGAGTGAACCACTGTATAAAGGTACATTTTTTACATATATATTTACAAAACATTTATTTCATTAGTACAACCTAAATTAGTAATAGTTATGAGGTGACAGATGCACTTTAAAGTCTAATTCTTTTTATAAAAAAATCCAAATACAGTTTCTCAGCCTTTTGTCTGATACTGCACCTGAGCTTTGATAGCTTCATTTTGGTGTGATGTAATCCAAAAGCATCATCGGTTGCCAAGAGACTTCATATCCCTGAGCACAATGCAATTAATGACATCCCTGGAGCCATACATAGGAAAGCAGACTATAAACATGCTTCTAATGGAATAATCTATATCTGTAAAACAGAACAAAACACAGAGCCAAGGATATATGTAAAGACAAGCTATTTCTGTAATGGCTGTTTATGTCTTGCCTGTGAGTAAACAAAGAGCTTTTGATTTTTGATCAAGGCATATGCATAGCTGGACTGATAATAACAACACAAAATAATTTCTAACATTGTGTGGCAAAATCAATTGTCCATATTCACATATTTAGCCTATCGTTATTGCAATGGAGCAAATTGTTGCCTAGTGATTTCTACGTGTAGTAGCAGTGGAGCATTGTAGTGAATTCCTTATAAAAAGGAGAATTGAGGCAAAGTGATGTTATCTCTACATGGATCTGCTTAAATCAGACACACATCATAAATATTTTTTAGATTAATTACTCCATACAGCCAATAATATGTATGAATTAAAAGAAAGGACAATGTCTCCATTTTGTGTTGTTTTGGATTGTAGCATTTGCTTTTATATTCATTTTGATGGCAGACAATGGTGAGCAGCAGGGTCTGGTGGGTGGATGGCAGAGGTGGATGGGTGGTGAGTGAACAACAAGGACAGGCCAGTAGGCTGGCATGCTTAAATACTTAATAG
This sequence comes from Pipa parva, assembly GCA_019650415.1. Taxonomy (NCBI): domain Eukaryota; kingdom Metazoa; phylum Chordata; class Amphibia; order Anura; family Pipidae; genus Pipa; species Pipa parva. Next base: position 22,627 of record WMED01002555.1, read on the forward strand.
GAGTGAGGTAAATGTATGTAGACAACATAGGTGGGTGGGCACTATAGGTGGAAGAGGTTGGCAGTATATGTCGGTAGCATATGTAGGTAGGCATCATTGGTGGGTGGGTGATTCAGCACCCCATAATGCACACATCTATTTCTTTTTTAAATCACTTTTAAAAACATGAACAAAGTCACTTGTAGCAGGGACCACCTTAAATCTCAAGTGCAAAGCAGGTTTTTCGTTTATAGCTTCTTGTACAGTTATAATAATAAACTTCTCAGTCAAAAAGCTGTGTATGGTAGAACACACCAAAGTCCATACATTTAGGTGGAGACAGTTCCCATTTAGTTAGATTATAAGAGGCAATAATATTATTTACCTCTCCCTTTCTTGTGTATGTTTGGGATAAGTTTCTCTTTTCACCAGGTCTCTAGACACTAAGGGGCTTATTCACCAGTGGCAATTTGACTGTCAAAGTGAATTTGTGTCACTTCTGGTCACTACACTCTGTCACTAATTCTCTGCTTCATATTCACTAATCAGCGGATTGCCATAGCAAAGAAGCAAACAGCGACATAGTCACTTAAACAGTAGGAGCCATCAATGCTCTAATTCAGGGGTCGGCAAACTTTGCACAGGAGGGAACCATTTCACTTCCTCCTACACTGGGGAATTTTTTTATATGGAGACACAAAGGAGAAGGAGTGCACGCTCCCGATCACATGATCTGCCTACATCCTATCAGAAGAAGCATCAGAGGTCATGGGCGGGGTGAGGGAGATTCACTCAGAGCCACAACAAGGCAGCTGAAGAGCCGCATGCGGCTCATGAGGTGCAGTTTGCCTACCCCTGCCCTAATTCAACACTTTGATCTAGAAAAGTAAAACTGGTGAATGTGACACATTATGACTTGATAAATAGGTGAATTACCTGGAAACTCACTTGCAAAGTAGTGGGAAGAACTTTGTAAGTCTGCAACTGTTGCACACTTAATGAGTTAACACAAGTGCAGCTGGGGTGATTAATAAACTTTATTCCAGACATCCATCTGCAAAATGAAATACACAGCAGTCAGCATGGAGACTGGGACCTTTCTGCACACATGGATCTGGTGTCTGACAATTAGTGTCCTTGCATTATAATACAAACTATTAACAGATACATATGTACTCATATAATACACATTAAATGCACTAACTATAGGATTTACCAGCATTAGTTCCTAGCTAACTTAACTGCACATGTCACTGACCTAATCACACATCAGACATTGCAAATAGTCTCAGGCTAAGGAAAGCTGATAACAACCATATAAAAGTTATAAAACTGTGTAAAATCTTATAAAACAAACATAAACATGTACCTGCAAAATGAAATACAC